>DVXP01003258.1:0-11542 GCA_018235645.1 Junonia grisea
TTAATAACATGATGAATAGGCGCATTCAAATAACACCTAATATTTTTCAGCCTTGCGAGATGCATAGATAATAAATCGTCGTATTATCATCTCCTTCCGTATTTTTGTGAGGCTTTGTTCCGATTGTGTAACCTATCCGTGTGAAATCTTTTATATTGTAATAGAATATGTATAAAAGCCATAGTTCCAAAGGTAAACATTATTACATAAGTAGTGGGTTCAGTTTTGGTGTTACACAATAATAACAATGGCACGAGTATTGATCAAATCTTTTATTTTTCAGACGGTTATATACACAATAGTGCGATATGTTATTGCAACAGTACCCTTTGAATTTTATATGAATAAAAAAATAAACGAAGAAAGATATATAATTATGTAATTTTTACTTTTAAATCAAATTCTATACAATTATGTGTTAAAATTTTAAGTTTCATATTTTTTTTAGTGCCACCATTTACAATTTAGGAGCAACACGATATTTGAATTTGAAAACTGTACCAAAAATATACATAGATATTATATGTAAACTCACCATTTATACACCGTTTGCATATTATGCATTTTGCACTTTTTAATAGCAGTCGGAGAATCTTTAATCGAGGTCGTGAACTTTGCAATTTAGATGAGTACAAGAAAGGCATGCGGTCCGAGATAAGAATTTGACATTTTAGTAAACTCGAGTATTATCGTAGTATAATAAAAAATATAGGTTTAAAATTGAATATTTTCTTAAATGAAGTAATATACGAAATTGTTTAAGCCATTACTACTGTTGCTTCCTTACTGCATTGAAGTAAGATATAGGATTACCTTTTGCTTTTGCATATTATTTCGATAATATTCGATAGAATACTTTAAATAATTGTAGTCAAACTTTTTGCGTGATTTTTTTAATGTATTCCTAGAAAAAAATACAGATCATATGCTTATTTAGATAGTTGATCGTAGTAAACCTTAGAAGTTCTTCCTTTTACGATCAAGCTACCATATTTTATTCAAGGCTTATCGACTGAGGGTCAATGATTGTGTTTACGCTATACGAGATTTATCTCGTTAATAAAAAAACTTTCGCCTTCGCAGAACAAGTGATGCCCTTTACGAAGCAGACCCATAATATTGACAACGTAATTTTAAGACCATGTTCACATTATTTATTAATATGTAAATTGATTAAACTTTTTGCTATTTAAACACATTATTTATTATATATAGCCGAGTAATATTAATATTTCATATTATTTCACAAAAAACGGGTAATTTTATTTAAATGTATTACATCGTAATGCAGTTAAAATACCTTAATAGTTGTTTTAAAATAATAATGTAATTGAATTTTTATATGCGAATAAAATTTTATATAAAAATAAAACCAAAAATGTAGGTAAAACTGACTGCCGGGTATACTTTTTTTAAATATTTTTCTTATTACAATGTACACGTAAACATTTCTGATAAAGCTGCTTTGTATTTTACCTTGAGATTTACCAAGATAAATGTAGTCAAATGACTAAGTGGAGAATTATTAATTTAAACAATATTTTAGTGGATCGAAGCGTAGTTCGCTCTACAGGAGAGTTAGAACCCAATGGCTAGGGAGCGCACGGGGCCGGCGCGGGCGCCCGGGCGGTGACGTTTTCTACGACGCGACGGTGCGCGTACGCGGCTTTCGGCTTCCCGATATAAAAGCCTCCACCGCCCATTCACCCGCCCGCAGTGTGTGCTAGAACGTTACAGTGACCACTACTCCCGTGCAAGGACTTATTGTTTAACCATGAATTCACGGTGTTTATTAGTGCTAGCAGCCGCCCTCGGCGTGGGTACGTAGAATTTGAAATATTTAGGGTGCGGCGGCGAGCGGATAGTGTGTGTTAAGGATCGGTATTGTGTCAATATACGATCGCGGTACATAATTGCGAACGCGAAAGCTGGTGTTATCGATATTGGTTTCCACACTGGTTGCGTTGCAGAAAGTGCTGGGAATAGAAATTGCAGTAAATTAGCTTTGTTGACGTTCATTTACGTGTCACTTCGATGATCAATGTCGGGATGAACGAATGAAATTTTTCACAGCAAATTTTTCGTGTGGAAATGCAAGCTCGGAAAAAGAGATTCATTTGAAAATTCTGTAAAAACATTTTTTTTTATTTACCAACAATAATTGTAGTTTTTTATATAACTATTGAATAATCTCAAAAAAAGGTAATGAAAAAAAAATATTATATTTCCAAAAGTCCGACACAATATACATTATCTGTAGCTTTTCCGTCTCCCGTAGCTTTTATCACAACTCGTCTGAAAGTAGTTTAGATAGTTTACAAAATAATAAATCAACACTTTCACTCTTATATCATTCGATCTTACCACAGTTTAGGTACGTAATTGTATCTCAGAAAGAAAATTATAACAAAAAAAATTAATTTATCGATACAATAAATGAAAATACAAGTCGCTATTTTCAATGTCGTATTAAACTTAAAAGTTATTTGAAATTTGTTACAAATAAAAATCAAGTTCTATATTAATAGTAAATTATAAAAACAAAATATATAATTAATTCGTCTTAATATTACGTAATCTGACGAATATAGCAATTAATGCAAACGCCCCCATTAACTTTCTAAGCAACACTTTGGATTGCATAATACTTTGAGTATTGGGAGTAAATACATATATGATACATTATATGTAGGCGTAGACATCTACAGTATGTAGAAATTGAATAGTTTAAATAATTTAAACATTCCAGCATAGTAAAAAAGATTATCGGAATTTAAAAGGTTTTTACTATAATTTTTCTTTTTTTTTATTATTCAAAATCACTTCAATGCATATTTCTACGTAAAGTTTATTCTATTTTGTTAAATAAACAGTAAAACACAAACTATATAGAGTTAATTTATCTTAAAAAAATAATGTATTTTTCAAAAAAAAAAAAAAGAAATTCTGATTAATTAAAATGCCTAAAAAGCTTATAACTTTTTCAAGTTTGATTTTTTTACTTACGGCGAGGTGATCATATGCGTGTATTATTAAAATACGTTAAAAAGCTCTTAATGCTCAACCCAAGTTCTAAGTAAAATACATTTTAAAAAGATAACATTTGAATTGAATTTTATTCGTAGTTTACTAAATTTGAATGAATTTATAATATTTTTATTCAAGCTAATTAACTGTTATTTTTTTATTTAATGCACATTCAAAGTCATATTGCATATTATAATTTCACAAATACTTTTTGAAAGACTTCGTGTATTTCTCAATCGCATTGTTATATTTCTTTTTGTAATACAGAAATAGGTGTATGACACAATGCTTAAGCACATTATATGCTTTTCATTGAATTGTACTGCTTATGCAAAAGTTAAGTAGTGCCAAGTTATAGTTATTACGAAACAGTAATTGAATTTAAATTGTTACTCGTCTTGACAGGACGTTGTTCCTTTCATCGATTATGGAGTTTTACCACTGTTTATTATTTCCTGCACGTACCCAGTTCTCACGAACTTGCTACGAATGATTTGCGTAAGACAGTTTTTAGTTAGTTATATTTTATAAAGCAATAATTGCTCATGTTGCTATATGGTCCGTAAATAGATCGTATCGAACCAAATATATTCGTGTACGCCAATTACAATTATATCGGAGTTGCGACAAAGGGCAACGACGCAAATACCTAAAAATAAAAGTACGTTTAAAACATTCGATGGTAATTACGATTAAGCATTTACAAAATAATCGATCGCGAAATTTTATGGTCATTAAAGTTAAATATTCATAAAGTTATTATTGCGTGAAGGTATTCAATTATCTAGTCTCGCTGTGCGTGTTCGAATTTCTCAAGAATAAAGAAAACTCGGTGAAAATGATCATGCTGGTTGAGTGCACAGGCGCACGAGGCCATAATTCGAACGTTATGATCTTGGATCTGTTATCGGATTTCGAACATTGTTTTGATATCTAAATAAATGTAAATGATGACTTAAAATTAATAACAGTATTTAACGGAGTACAGTCTTATAAGAAATGGCGTGTAATTAGCGCTTCTACACGAAACAATGCAACGGAAGTTTGATTGTTTTGTAGGTACACAAAATTCTTATTTTTTTAACAATGATACCCATAGCTAACAATACGCAGTAACTCTGTTTATTCTTGTATGAAGGCTGTTTCTAAGACATTGTACGGAATTAAATGCATATTGTATGCATTTCCGTAAGTAATTTTACAGTTATGAGTTATGTATTCAAATGGCACAATGAGGCCGACAATCAACGAAACCTAGTACGTGCTTCGATGGCTTGTACATCCGGTGCTCATTCTATTTATTCTAAGAAAAATATATAAATAGTTATATGATATATAATGGCATTTGCTCTAGAAGGCTGTAAAGCTTAACGGTTAATTTATACTTGATAACTTGGAATATATCGTCTTAGATGCATAAAGCGGATACATTATCGCGTAAACAGTGTATGTCACGTTTTATTAATAGTGTTACATTCAATCACAAAGCATCTTGAGCTTATACAGGTATTATTCGTCGGAGATTGTCTGTCCTTCGACACGACGATATAAATAGCCTCACGAGGCCCTTGTATTGTATTGTTTTTATTCTTCAGATCCACGCATTGCAGTCTTTTGTATGGAAACCCACGCGAATCGATGTAATTGATCGCGGTGATTAAATAAATATTTATTTATTTGAATAATTTAATAGAAGAATTATTGACAATTTATTCATAGTATTATTAATTAAAGTTTGTTTTAACAAGCTTTGGGAGTTTCTATTTGAATTGGGTCACAATGAATAATAATATAAGAAGTATTTTATGATAATCTTTCCTATAAGGTTTCAGTTATCTCGATATAAGCTTAATCAAACGAAATAGCTAGACAAATAAATTCCTTAATTTTAATACATATAACATACATCGTATAAAAACTATGTCGCGACATTCTAATAAGCCAGCTTTTATATTGAATGTGGTTCAACAAAAAGTTTAGGTGTGGTTGTGATGAAGTCGTGTGAAAAATTAAATTTGAGATGATGTAACTATTACGAGACGCATTTACTTATACACGTTAAGACGGCCGCTGTGAATTCATATTACTATTTAACTATACCATTTATAAGTTAATTCAAATAATGACAATGTTGAAGTTACGTAGTATTATTACGTATACAATTTTTATCTGTATATTCATTTTAAAAACAAATTAATAAATGATATTTTGTTTGGCTAATAAGAAGCTAATAAGAAGTTATGTTCTGATTACTTATTTTATTCTAAATTCCAAGTTACCGTGAACAAAGAAATCATAACTTACTTTCACCACACGGTCGACAATGACTGTTATCTAATGATATTTTAAATGTTGCATTAAACGTTCATGAGCTCCATAATTTCTGATGAAATTTATACCGCAATTAAGTTTATTTTATCGTTCGAGTAATTTATTTTACTGACAGACATATGTATATCAGGAAAATACCTATAAACATATCATTGACAAATGTCTAGAACAGCTAACTACTAAAATATCTCGCATTAATGTTTCGATCATTATGTTTCCGAGAGAGAGGCTGTAAACTTTAATCACTCGTTCCCAGACACGTATGTAAATTCTAAAATCACACGTTTCTTAACTACCATAGTAACATATTCAAAGTATTAGATTTTCATACTAAATTATTCATGCAAATAAAAAATGATAATTTCAACATTAATATATGTAAATAGATGACATTTTATATAAGCGTTCAACTTGTTTAAAATTCGGTTAAAGGTCAATCGTGACCGTGTCGAGATGAGCGGCCGCATCGCAGCTAATGAAATCGAAAGTACAGCCCACACAGCTGGTTTGGTGGGTCAATTTTTGGCTTTCACCGTACTACTTAACAGTTGACGACCTTTATCACGAATAATACTTACATAATCATCGGTTCTCATGTAATAATTTCCTTATTATGTTTTTATTGAGTAATATATCGCCTTGAGCTACATTCGAAATTTGAGTATCATTTTGATTGATGGATGGCAGTATCCTTATAATAATTGGAAATAAATTGCCGAAGCAAGACAATCTTTCAGCTCGCTTCAAAGGTCGAACCTTGACTACAAGTGACGAGATGATAGTAGACAAACGACAAACCACATCAAAACTATTTGTGTCACGGAAACATGCAAATAATACAACCTGCCACTGTTATACAATGTACTCGGTATAGATCGGTAATTATGTCATGCCGCAAACTGCGCGTGCGCTCGACCCACAGGGCTCGGGTGTCGGCTTGCGTAAAGCTCCACTGCGCATACACAGTGCTAATTACACACATCATATATTGCCTTGAAAATATAGGCTATGACATGCTTTCTCTTGAATGGAAACACTGAATGGGTACCACTGTTTTCGTAAAAAAACGAAATACTCCGAAAAATATTTCTTAACTTTTCTTATTCTTGTGTTCAAAGTTGCGTTTAATAGTAGTAGTAGTGTACGCCAAATACTTTGGTACAAGGTTTTTATAGACATTGCTAATAAGCGACCAATTTATACATTGACCAGAAATTATAATTGATCTATTTCAAGCTGCACACAGTTATTAACTTTTGATCTCGTGGAATGTGTTAGTTGTTAGCCTCGCTGCCATTTGAATAAATGAGACAGGCTGCCTTCGCTTATGCAGATGAGCTTATACCAGCTTTTGAGTAGAAAATTAATCTTACGTGAGAAAATTTCCTAAGCAGTTCTTATGAAGATACAATTATGCAATATTGTAACATTATAGAAAGTTAGGTAGGTAAAGAAAGGTAGGTATATCATATTTTGGATATATATTTCAGATAAAAGTTCGCAAAATTGGTCAAGAGTTTGGAAAAAAAAGAAATATTGTGATGTTTGCATAAATCTAACAGAATCAGTTACGAAAAGACGAATAAACAGTTGCGAAAGAACTGGGATGTTCTCTTTAATCGTAAATGTCAACCGGTGCTGAACCGGTGTGATATGACATAACATATGTTCTCGTACATACATATGTTCGCTAAACATACAGAAATATTTAACGATCTTAACAAAACGAAATCAGCATAAATCTTTTAAAATAATTACTGCGAGGAAATATAAATCGAGCGAAAACATAATCAGGTCTTTCCGTTCAGTTTGATAACGTTTAAGAAACATAAAATGTAGAATACAATTAAATGCAATTAATAGAAAACATTTAAAAATTAAATGAACAATTGATCCGTGCATCCGCCCGTAATCTGATTAGTGAAACTGTATCTGTTTAGGAGTTTTTCAAATGAATTTAATAGCCGATATCCAGCACATGATCTTTCCGATAAAATGATAATTCGTACGAGTAACAATGAGTAGGTTAGTTACTTGTGCTAGTCACGCGTTGCTCAACACAAGTTTGTCGTTGCATTCCGCGGAGAAAGAACGACCATGCCCGCGACCGGTATGTTGCAAAATCTGTTGCGTGCTCATAATCTCAGCTTAGTAAACCCTACGGCCTGTTTTGAAATTTCAATTAAATTTTAAGAAGACGCTTCAGTAAATATCGCTAAAACAACGCTAGGCAGTTTAATTATACCGAGCAAGATGAATGATCGAAGTTTATGTCGAGAAATTAGTTTACAATGTAAAATCATTTGATATATTAACAGATAAATATGTCGTTTGATTCATAATACTGATGATATTTTTCTTTTGTTTAGCTGTTGCCCAAGAATCCTTCAAATGCCCTGACGACTTCGGCTTCTACCCTCACCACATCTCTTGCGACAAATACTGGAAGTGTGACAATGGAGTCGCTGAACTGAAGACCTGCGGCAACGGTCTCGCTTTCGACGCCACTGACTCCAAATACTTGACTGAAAACTGCGACTACCTTCACAACGTCGAGTGCGGAGAGAGGACACAGCTTGGTGAGTAATAAATATTTTACAATGTATGGAACTTTTGAACAGGATATTTGGACATTCAGATCTTAAAGTAATGTATAGGTTCGAAGTCTGTATAAATCTGCGTAGTATGAATCATGTGCATAAAATTGAGGGTACCTACCTAACAGCCAGTTTCCATATTGTATTACAAATTTGATACGTAATCATATACCTACTGCTGTAGGTGACTTGGTTTCAGAGAGCATTTTCCTTAATAATTGTAGCATTTAAATCATAAATTACTTAAATACTAAGATATAAGACCAGTTTGACATTCTGAGCAATGCGGAAATGACATAAATCGATATCTCTTTAATGATCGTGATATTTATTCAATGTATGCAAGGATGTAACACTAAAATATATCTAGGTTCATAATCTATGCTTTGTTGTTAGCGGTCAAGGATTTATGATAATAATATGTGTAACGAGTCCTACCAGGATACGATGAAGGTCACACTTATATGCCTACAGATGGATATGACGAGTTGACTTTCGATTTTTTTTAATGAAATATCTTAACGGCTCTTGGCATAGGCAAATATAATATTGACAACCTTGAACTAGCATTTTTACAATTCATCGATATTTCTTATTCAGAAATGAATAAGACGAACGCGTACATGACATATTACTATGCAGTTTTAATATTTGAATATCAAAAGGTCAGTTCTCATTATAATATTATCATTAATCAATAGTTCTCATAATATGTCATTTCTACAGAGCCCCCAATCTCCACTCCTCACTGCTCGAGGTTATACGGTATCTTCGCTGACAACCAAAAGTGCGACGTGTTCTGGAACTGCTGGAACGGTGAAGCTTCTCGCTACCAGTGCAGCCCTGGACTCGCCTACGACAGAGAAGCCCGAGTCTGCATGTGGGCTGACCAGGTCCCTGAGTGCAAGAACGAGGGTAAGCAATAACTTGTCTTAGAAAAAATCTATTTATAAGTCGTTCCATAAATTTAGCAAGTTAAACTCAGACGAATACACGTCTTTCAATAGGTTTAGAAATTAGTTATAAAGGATAGAATGACTGATGTTGATTAATGACCTGTCAGTGTTTTGGATTTAATAATAACATAAACCTCCATTGCGTTTCTCAGAAGTAGCAAACGGATTCGCTTGTCCCGCCCCTGGTGAGGTCTCCAACGCTGGTTCATTCAGTCGTCACGCCCACCCTGAAGACTGCCGTAAATACTACATCTGTCTCGAGGGAGTAGCTCGTGAATACGGTTGCCCCATCGGTACCGTTTTCAAGATCGGTGATGCCGACGGCACTGGTAACTGCGAAGACCCCGAAGATGTTCCCGGATGGTAAGCATACTGACTCTTCAACTAATCCCGTCGACTTGTCTTCTTGTTCAAGTAAAACAATATTGACTAAGCAACTTGAACTCTATTTACTTCTAAACTCACTAGTTGGATTCCACTGGTGGTATTTTAAAAGTTAATAACAACTTTAATTTGGTCCCTGTAACCCAAACGTCTTCCTTGTGACTAACATACATCTGCACATTTTGCTACAATTTAAGATCTTCATTACGCGTTTTATACAAAGTCTTTATAGAAGCTCGTCTGCCTAAATACCGAAGTATAATTATGCAGCTCGAAACCTTTTACGGTTGACATAAAATATTTAGGTCATCTAAACGTCTATGAAATTTACATGACTAAAGAGGATTCTATGCATGTTAAGCTCATGGTGTAGTCACATACGGCTCGTGGTCAATGCCGCCTGGTAGGTAACGGAGGATGATAATGACCGTTATTTTAATCTAACGTAACGTCTTGCACCGACGCCTGTAACTGAACTTAGTATTACGTCAAATTGAAAGCGATTTACTTTTGCTTAAAAACTGCACGTAACTCTCTTTGATTATTAAATCAATTATTGAGACAGAAATTAATAAAAGCGAAGGTCGTGTCTTGTTTTTTTTTGCACCAATTCAATAATATAAAGAAAAATAAATTTCACGAGTAAAGCGAGCGGATAGGTTTTAGTATTCTTGTTGCCATTTCAAGGCAGTTCACTCGATATTGAGTGTTGTGAACGAGTTCTTGTTACACAATTAATGATACTCTTAGTCACAACTTCTCAGTGGTAAAAGTTGCTAGGAATTGTAATATCCTTTTATATAAGATTGCGAAATTATTAGGTTATAAGTTTAGAGTAATTAGTTGGTAGAAGCGAGAGGTAGTAAGGTTGGCGTACATTTTCAGCGAGGACTACTACGGTGATTTGGATCTGAAGTCAATCCGCAAGAGCGAACTGCTCGCCGGGCTCCAGAGCAGCGGAGCACACTCCACCCAGCCCAAGATCAAACCTCGCCCCCAAAAAGAAAACTAAATACTCAACTTCCCACCCTAACCTTTTAATACTCACAACTTAAAGTCTTCACGCAGCACAAGCAACTACAACCTGAACAGGTTTACATTATCAATTAGATACCCCAGTTAATAATGTTGCTTTTGATGCGCTAAAGACTTTTCAGGTTCAAATTTTTATTATAAGTGAGTGAAGCCAATTTGATTTGTATTCATTTCCAGTTGCCAAATACTTTTCTCGTTGTAGCCTTTAATAACAGTTTCGGGAGGCAGATTAGAAAGTTTGTAGAAAACATACAGCGGTAGCTATATTTATTTTTTTATTATATTATTTAGAGTTGATAGCGTCCTGTTAGGTAATATCGAGACCGAATTTTTGCCACGTCATATTTGATTATTTGTGTAATGGAATTGTAATCTGTTAAGGATAATTCTGTTTGAAAATGGGTTTGCATTTATGAGTATAAGGTGTGAAACGATGTAACAGGACATATTACTCCAATTAACATTCCGATTGTAACGACCTTGTAAATAATTTATGTACTGAACTATCTCGCTGCGACTGAGTGTTGTTGTTCGATATAGAAACTGTAATACTTAAGATTTATGTTTAGTGATAAAAATAAACAAAATATATGAAAGAATTGAAATGTTGTGTGATTTTCGTTCTTCTAAGGTTGCACAATTGCACGATGTCTCCTCATAACATAAACTTTCACATCCACACTATTTCCTATTTTACTGCATTCACTTTCTAATAACATTATAATACTATCTTATATCTCTTTCAGTAATTTCTTCTTCTTTTAATCTGTATATACTCAAGTAGTAATTCGCCAGCCTTTTATCCACCGTACCAAAACAATCGACTGTTTTGGTAACATGAGGTATGTTTCTTGGTTTTTCATATAACAATTTTATGTTTTAATTTTTAATTGTAACTATAACAATTTCTCATATATTAACAATACTTTAATTAAACTTTTTTGAGGATTAGCTAATTGTTCAGATAATTTATTGAAAATTATCAAACGCATTATTTTTTCTTGCTTCAACGTAATAATTGTTTGATAGTACATATTTTTGATATACCTTTGATTGTTTTACAGCGAAGATTATTACGGTGACGTCGACTTGAAGGCTCTCAAGAAGTTGGGATTCTGAATGTCAAGGAGCGACTCCAAGGACAGACTGAAGTTGAACCCTTTTGATTTGCTTAGAAAGTAAAGCCCTCTTCAGTCTTCAGGATATTAAAAA
>DVXP01003259.1:0-11538 GCA_018235645.1 Junonia grisea
TGACAGATTCGAAATTCAAATGTAATATTTTTTTATAATTAAGTGTAACAGTATTTATGGCCAGACTAAGTAATAAATGATTTAATATTGCTAATAACCTTTAAATATTTATATGAATTCTTTTCTCGTCAAACTTCAGAAATCATTCAAAATGTCGAGCATTTTGTACTTTGATTTATAGTCAAAGGATAGCCGTTCTAGGCTCATTAGAAAGACCCAGATATGAGCAATACAAATATGTAGTAATAATACAGTATCTACTACACAAATGGTATTGTTTTAAGTTCTTTCTATTACAGACGTGTGTGGCGACGCTGTTTTCTATATCCACCACAAGAAGCGTCGGAATCAAAGCCACTGTTGTTTTGCCATACAGTCGGTAACTGATTTTTTCAATTATCCAATGGTCATAGGTACAATTATCACGCTTATGTTTTTATATGCTTTAATTTAACCTTTAATTATGTTATATTTTTCATTAAAATACCAGCATGTGATGATTTGCTGCTATTACGATATATAATAAAATTAATTATAATCGAATATTAATAGTCGTAATTTTATCGATTTCATGACATTAAACATTAAACATGCAAACCACAACAAGAAAGTGTAAGGGCACCTTTTCAAGTAGATCATGCGGGCGAGTTCAATGTTATTTAACAGCTAGGTAGGGCTGTCATTTTCTCTTCTATTAAAAATGTTTTGATAGCGTTATCGCAACTTTATAAAATAAACCGACTTCAAAAATAAATTAACATAAATAAACTAAAAAGCTCAACGAGTTTAAAGCAATTTTTGAACACATTAAATAATGAATTTTAACTCTGAACTTTTTAATAAATTGAAGAAACTTATTATTTTATTTCGAGGTTTTCGTAAGTTTTCTTCAAATTGAGTAAAATTTTTTGATAAAATAGTTGTAATAATTTCATTGTAGGTATTGTACGCAACTAATAAAACCATTTTACATGCAAGGATTGTATTGTATCTTTTAATAGGAAAACTATTCAAACGATTATCCCACTCAATGAAAATAGTTTCCTCATGTAAAAGAAAAAAAAAAGAACTCTTGATTACTTTAAAATATTAAAGAAGTCTTTTTAAAGAAATTTATAGAAAGTAAACTGGACGACAGCTAAGCAACCCTAGCTTAAAAGTACATTTCGCAAACCCCTATAAAGATAATTTTTACTGTTTTAAGGAAACTTCACCACAGTTTCCTTTACGTATGAGGGCATTTGAATGCTTATCAAATGATTACGTTGAGCGAGCATATGGTTACCATATTTCAAATCGATTTTATGGATTTGGACCGGGCTCCGATGTGTTCATAATTTTAATAGCTAATGCTGTTGTAATCCATACTTTAATTTCCTGTTATTTAAAATGAAAAGCTAAGTTTAAATTTTAATTTTGTAAGGTCGATATCCAAAGTCATTAAACAAACAATGTTGGTACATTAGCACACCCATATATTACCTTCGGAAATAATTAGTTCTACAATGTTTAATTTATGCACCGAAAGAGTGTGGAATAAACGTGTTAATCACGTCAAACAAGGAGTGTTTTGTAATTCCATGCTTTATCTCCGTAAATATCAATTACTCGGCTAAAGAGCATGTAATTGTGAGCTTCCACACAAATTAATTTAATTTATTCCCGTTCATAGCCATCAGCGGGCGTGACCATCATATTGCACCTTTTTTACGCTCGGACGATCGAGTGTTCTATGGGAAATTTAAATATCCATTAGCTTTAAAAACATCAGTTTTTTGCTGTTAAGTAAAGAACGTTCTGCGTCATTGCTATTTAGGTTAAAAGATCAATGATGTATAAAAATTAATATTTTAAAAGATCTTTTATCATAATTTTTTAAATAAAAGTTTAAAAAATCTAGGCTTTTATCTTCAATAATATTCCTTCTCGTTTTTTTAAATAAATGAACTATTTTAGTGAAAAAACAAGTCTTTTGTATACAAAAAACTGTTTGAACGTCATTACAAAGTTATTACACGTATTGTTATGTCATACATGAAGTAACATTGTAATGCTTTCTCGATATGAAGATTAATTGAACAAGTGTAATTAAACCCTCTTGTATTACGTTTTTGGTTTAACGATGACAGTTTTTTCAACACTTACATAATTAAACGCCGCTTGCGTTTTAATTTCTTACGTGAAATATCTTTAATGTCTTCTAAATGCTTGTCCTGCTTTTAGGTTTGCGTGAGAAACGTCTAAGTTAGAATGGATTTCTTTCACAACCTTTTGCTAAAAAAATAGGATGAAAATCGGTATTTTCTTATATGAAGTATATACAGAAAATTTTATAATTGCTAATTAGTAGGTATTTGTTTAGATTTGTTTTATTTCGGTGTTACTTCAACTTTAGTCAAATTTCTCGGAGAATTACTAGTAAGATGCACAACTAATACTATAATAAGTTATTAAAAAAATGAAATCAATATTTCCCACATGAAAAAATGTAATCATATATTTAGAAAATACTGATTGCAATTTATTGCACCTACAATTAATTTAGGGGTGTGAGTTTTGTACTCCCTACATAATGTGTATTGTGAGGTTCAAACGCTGTCATGTAGGTACAGGTAAATGTTGATTCCCACGTTTTTGAGAGGGGGCTTGCATACGATCGGACAAAGGGACAAGTCCGTACATGCAAGTCGCGGTGTCTCAGACCGAATGTGAGGATTTCACAAGGGATGCCACGTTTGTTTTGATCTCGTTTGTTGACCCCAATCATTACACATAGCAGAGATTAATTGAATCCCATTGTTCGGTGATATGACGTTTCGAACAAGTTTGTTTAGGTTTGTCTTATTTTTGAAGCAAAACTTTTAATCAGGACAGGTAAGATATAGGAAAATATGAGGTAAAAGGAGGAGATGTGATTTTAGCTAACGTTTTTCGATTTTAAGTTCATTACCTATAAAAAACCTATAAAATACCGTAACGCGTGTTATTTTCCAGTTAACAGTAATAAAAACAAATATTTTTCTAATTTGCTATCAAATTTTATTTCATACTGGACACAAAAAGCACTACAAACACAAACAAATTAATATTCAATGTCCACATGATCGCAGCAGGTTCTTAATATTTAACAAATACTTTGTTGGAAGTAACATAATAAAAAATGATGATGATGTTATCATCTTTTATACGAGTTTGTAGTTTTCGGACGTACAAAAGTCGCGTCTCGGCAATTTTATTATGACATGAAATATGCGCGGACATTAGGGGCTTCACACACCAAAGAGGCCGACTATGGATTCCAGTTCTTTTGGAAAATTACACCTCGCTGTTTTTGATGTAAATCTTTCATTATAGATTTTACTTATTTATACTTATAGCAGGTAAATAATACGTTACCACCAAGCACATAAATAATACGTTAATTTACCTGTCTAAATATTTGACCCTTCCTTTAACGAATTCCCATTATTTTATTTATCTTCCTACTTCTTTCTATTATTCCACTTAAGCCCTAATTTGTGGCTCTTCTGTTGCTGCAAATATTCTTGGACGGCAGTAATCTCATCATATGACACGGTGTAAAAATATAAACTTAATTCAAATTATATAAGTATAATCAAATTTCAAATACGTAATATCGGTAATAAAAATATTATATATTTTACAATCGATAGTCTTCCGTATTTTCCACGATACACCAAATAATTTCCACGGCACACAATTTGCGGAACACTGTTCTAGATCACACAATCACCGTATGGTAGTATAAATTAGCCCTAAGTGTCATATTTATGCCCAGTCTGGAGTAGTAATAAGTAAATTTTAGCTATTTAAAGTTTCAGTGCCCTCTATTCAACAGAGGCCATCAAGGGTTTCAATGAATCCTTCTTAAAAGGTGTATTCATTTCAAGATTCTTATCTTACTAGTACTTGAAAAGCGAGATTGTAGGTCATTCGTTTCAAATATTCTGTTGTCATGTCTTTTTAGCACGAAGAATCCAAAGGAATTTTGCCATAAAGAATACGTTCAATCGCTGAAGTTTATACTTAGGGTGTGTACCGAAATAGCAAAATGGCCAGAGCTAATGATATCTGAAATCGAAATTATGCTAAGTCAACTATTTAGTACGATTCGGAGTCGATTCAAGAATACTATCCAATGTGTTGTATTGTGTTTCGAAACCTCTATCTAGTTTGTCTTCTCTTCTTAAATCTCTTTGTTTTGTGTTTCAACTCTTGCTTGCAATAGTCTATTGTCTTCATTACTACTTATTAGACAAAAGACTAACTTACAACTTTAATTTCCATGTGTCTACATAGTTATTATATTTAGATCGTAGGGTATATGAAGGATAAAATACATAAAGTCGTATCACGTGCCACGGTTGACGTAAAATTACGATAACAACAGGAAATACCTACATCAGTGGGTCTATAAATGAAAAATAATACATTGTATAAATATAATAAAAAAGTGATCCGAGAATAAAGTATAATCGCTAATACATCGGATATAACCAGGATGTTATACCCTTTATCCAAAAAAGATACATTTTGTACTTTGATTAGGGTTCCGTAAACTTTGGTGTGTAAATTTAATAAAAAAAAATAAAGCCACGGGCCACGTTTTACGCCACAAAGTCAATTGTTTGTAACAATTATTACTTGTACGGTATTTATTATTAAGATTTTGTATATTTTTACAACAAGCCAATTTTATACTAGAGAACGCCCTAAAATAGCTAGCAATTAATTGTACATACCTACTGAATAATAATCGTTTTAAATGAAAATAGTATTTACAGACAATAAAATCTATAACAGCAATTTCTTCCCCATAAAACATACATACAATATCTTCTACGGGACCTATCGTGTCGAACATAGGTTTTTTCCTAGGTTCATCGCAGCAGCTGCTCGACAATCATTGTGGGGGCCGCAGATGGCGCGTGTACTCCCGCATTTGAATTCGATCGATATTTCTGTATTATTTTATTACATACTGTAGTTAGCCATTTATTATATTTATACCTGATGGTCTTCGAAGTTTTTCGATAATTTTTGTTTTCATAGAACGAAATTTGGTTTCATTTCAAATAAAAATTATAAGAAAAAATTGGAAGAAGTTGATAAAGGTGATAAGTTTAGCTCAATATTTTAATATTTTTATATTAAATATCATACATATGAAAGAACTGCAAACAACTATATTTTTTTTTTGGTAAACCTCTTAAAACCTCTTGTAAAAAACTGCTGGAATGCAGCAGTTTTTTACAAAACACTGGGACCACCGAATTAATTATTTCGCCGTTAATCAATTCTATCACAGAAGGGTCTATTAAAAATCGATAAACACATTAGCACAACAAAAAGCCGATTTTTAGTACCGTTCGAAATCTAATTTCCGATAATTGGCACACGTTATCGTGTAAATTCGATTGACACGTGGGTCCCAGATGGCATATCACCTGCCCGGGGCTTGGGGCCTGATTCAGACTGCATTCTTCGCCACTCAACTACCGGTCGTTGCACTGCGATTTTTTGATTTTTCCAACTCGAATACGAAACTTTGTCCTTTAAAGGATACAGCGGGACCCCTTTAAAAAATTAATTAAATTGCCGCCAAACGTTTGGTGGCATATAAAAATGTAAGTATTTTTTTGTGTTCGTGTATGTATGTACTTTTATTTAGTGTAACGAAATGTAATAGTTGCACTTGATTTTGTACAAACTATAGCTACTGATTTATAATATAGATTCAAGAATGATTTTCACAGGTCTCGACTAAATACTAAATAAGCTATGAATTGACCTTTAAGAATCTTTAAGCCCCGTCTGTTATAGAATTAAAAATAGCTAAGATTTTTTATTATGATTGAAATCACAAGGACATAGTCCTCCAAGAGCGGATTTGGTCTTTCAACCATTTGCGATTTATTGCAATATATGAGTAGAGTAGCGATAATATGATAAACTGTAACAATTTAGTCCCGTGGCGCTTGGCAGTTGGAACAATGACCTCATACAATAAACACAAGAGGCCCCTCGGCTGTGTGATTGCTTTGTGCCATATATCAGAAACAACGTTCAAGTAAATATACGGCGTTATTTAAGGTATTATTAACAACTACGAAAGCGTTCCGCCTGTCTTCAACGCTATCAGAAAAGGTAGTTTTACAGCAGGTGGAGTTTTGCAGTCACATGACTACATTATGTACAAAACTACAATAAATTTATATTTCTATCCGTAATTACAGAAAATACTTCTATGTTCCCACAATGGCTAACTTTAAAAAGCAAATGGTTCATTAGCGCTTTCTCTAAACACCTTTCGGGCGCGTGCTGCTTCGTAATTATTGTAAGACGATAATAAGGGGAGGAAGTTGAAAAAAAAAGAAAAAAAAGCGACGCGGGGTTGAGAAATGTCAGGCCATGTGCGCGGGAGTCATTGTACGCCTTGAGACATTAATCTTTGGGGAAATGACCAGGTGAACAACCCCTAGACTTTTGTTATTCAACAACAAAAGTTTTTATTTATGTTGACTTTAAGGATTTGTCCGTCTACGTCGTATTCGCATTCTGAAAATTTTCTGGAGACGATTTTATACCATAAAATATTTTTATTCATGTCCCGCCGTACCTACAGCGATCGTAATCACCGTGAGGGAACATCTGTCCCTTTATAATTCACCCCACTTTTGTACCTATCCTAATGTCCTTTGCATAATAAAAAAGCAATTACAATTGTTCCTTTGGTAATGAAACCACTGTTTTCACTTTGGTCAGGTTTGGGCATACGTGAAAAGAAGCTAATATTTGCGAGATAAGAGTAATGCTTCCCGAAAAGGCGGCCAAGTGATCCTTTTTCCTATCGAGCAAAACATCACATGTGCTTTTAAATGTGTCATCGCACGGCATATGGTCTGCCGTTGACGGGTCGCCTGGTTTCAACAAAAACCTGGAACCCCTCGTTTAGTAAACAAGTCGGAAGTTGCTACCAGATTTTTAAGTTTTTGCTTTTATCTGAACTTTATCATTAGCCTTTAAAATACATCACGTCTGTTATAATAAAGATAATGCCATAAACGATATTAAGTTACTAATTCCGAAAATATCGAGAAAGTTGTAATGGTGTTGTTTTATTATCTATTTATTAAATCATATTGTTTTTTCTATAATAATTTTAATAAATTATAAATGACCGTGACGGTGCGTGAGAAAGTCCTAATGAATATAAAAGACCATCATTTCGCATAATTATGTCCCCTATACTTCAAGCACCATTGTCGTCACCTCACGTGTGCACATTAGATGCGTCTATTTGTCTATTCTCAAAGGGTACTGAACCTGTTTGAACCCTCGACTTATTTACTTTAGGCTTAGTCTCGTCTCATAGACAAGGTCTCATATCCTCGAAATATTTGAAAGATTAGATAATGTATCTCTTATAGTTATATAAGTTTGTATCTTTGGGACATTTTTTTCGGATTGTCATCAAATCAATCTTGCTTTAAACTAATTTGATTTCAAGATGAACACACTTACTGTAGACTAAACCTGGTTATATGGAAATAAGAGTACGTGAAGTTATAGTTTCAACGTTGACAACTTGGACTAGTAAAATACCTTGAATAAAATGATCGTGGCGACAAAGTTAATATATTTTTTTATATAAAATCAACACGTACGATAATCAATTATGGATCGTGGATACTTTCGTATGTTCAATAACAAAGTTTTTGTCGAAAATATTGTTAACATAAAATACGAGGAAATTGAGGATTGTACTGATAGTATGAAAGGAATTTTAATTAGCATTTAGCATGAAACATCAATAAACATTAAAATTAAATTAAAGGGGCTGAATGACCTTCGTTATTAAAAGCAGGAGACAGACTTATTAAACTCAGGGTAATGAAAAAAAAACGAAAGCAAACCTGACCGCAAGCGCAAAAAGAGTTTTTCTAACATTTTTTTTGCAAAAAACTTCAGAATGTATTTTTTCTTTATTTTTTCATTTCATACTTTTTTCTACCATTGATACGTCATGGCTGATGCCGACGAAATTATTTAGGACAGGGTTGCCCTCGTCCTAAATGCTTTCATCGGACTATAAAGTAATTTTTAAGTAGGACACTGAAGCTATTGCACCATATTCAAGACATTGTTTAAGTGTATCTACATTTAAACAATGTCTATTTAAAACTTAAATATAATATTAACTATGATATTTTATAATAAAATATTAGAATATAAATCAAGGTGTTGTTATTCATGATTAAATTAAAATCCGGATACCTACGAATATAATTGTATTACAATGTTTAAAATATTGCACATATTCATCATATAATATCTAAATGTCTGTATAATTTGCTACAAGAATATTATAATTAATTACAAAAGGGTATTGTGATTGATTGTTACAATTTGTCTGTTAATTTTGGTGGTTTTTTACTAGGTATATTCCTTTCGAAATTTTGCGCCCAGTTTCTTTCCTCGTTCATTTCGTATTAGGTACACATTTAAACTTAACTAGCTAATTGTTATAAGCTTCCTTTAGAACATCAAAGTCCTTTTGAAATTTAAACTAATTCATTGAAACATATTGAAATAAAAGAGAGTATAAGGATAAAACAAAGTCGGTTAACGATTGTCATTTTGCTTGATGCTTATTATCGATTTTATACGAAGAAGTAATAACATGTTAAAAGCTTATAAATATTACAACACGGTATAGTTTTTATTAGCTCGCAAGAAACCTGTCCCGGTTTGAGGATGAAAATAATTACTTCCAATTCATTGGGCGGATACTGTTACGTAAAATGCGTCGTCGGAGGCCGCTTAAGTGTTTTCTCATAAAGCAAAATCCGGTGTCATATTGTCTTTCAAGTACTTGTTTATAGTCGAGATTTATTACTATGGTAACAGGCATACCGAGAGTAGATAGCGAGGATTATACATACTCTTCATGCTTGACTGACTCCGCTTTAACAATTTTTACATTTTGTAGACTTTATTAAATTACCGCCTACCCTCAATATCGTGTTCCTTTTTATGTGGACGTCGAAGTTTTACTTTACTTTAGTTATAAGTATGTATATGGATTAATAAGTTTTTATATCCTAAATGTGCAATAATATTTTGAACTAAAGAAAATTGCAGCTATTTTAATATCCTAACTCCATATAATGAGAACACCATGTATGGATATTGCGTCATTTTTGGAATATAAAACAAAAAAGTTGATATTTAGACGTCAAAAGAATTGCTAATGCGAAATTCCGAACAAAATTGAATAATTTTATAACTTTAAAAGAAATTTAAAAATATCTAAAAGGCAAAAAACATCGCATGCATTTTTTATATACTAATTTACTTAATAGATTGAATGGCAATACTTTAGTAATTATTTTAAAACCTCTCAATTGTCTTTAAAATATGCAAGAATTCCAGCCCTTTCTGAGATCAGGTCAAACATGTTAAGTGTCATTTAAGAAGCTTATTTTACTGCAGTTTGTTATAAGACTGTAGTATCATCTTTAAGATTTATAATAAGACAGAGCTTTGAACTAAGTAATAAACTTTAATATAAAATCCCAAATCCTGGTAATAAAAAAATAATTAGCAATGTAAAACTGATTTTATAAATAAAAAAAAAATGTTAAGAGTTTATATTATACTTTGGAACCAAATTTAGATTTTGTTTAATAAGTAGAACTAATTTCTATGATTTTAACGATTCGTATCATAGCAGTTATATAACTGAAATATTGTGTACCCGTTACGCATACCTACTAGGAATGTTACAGTTTTAATGACTTCTAAATATAAGTGTAAACCTGATAATACGAACTCGTTCTAAAAAATGTGATTCATTGATACTTAAACGCACATTGCATTTTTAACAAAGACAGTCCAATACTAAGAAACAATACCTCTGGGAACATAAACAGGTTCCGTGGGTATTGAAAAGGCAAAGAAAAACAAAAACTTTGTAAACGCCCACATGTAATCGATAATGCTAGACGACTCGATTTAATTCAATCTTTTAAATACACTCGATATCGATGTTCTTATTGAATTTATTTGGATTTTGAATGATTTACCAAATTAGGAGTTAACCAATTATAAATATTGAAGACAATAAAAACAGATTTATTATTAAAATTAAAGTGTTAAAGTTAACACAAGAAGTGCGAAAACTGAGAAATGAGTCTAATAACTATTAGACGTAATAGCTATATCAAAAGTTACAGGGATTTTGAATTAAGTCACTTTCATTTTAAGCGTGCGATATAATTTGAAAGACCAACCTTTTTAGGACCAATTTTTAATTCAATCAAGAAGTATGAATCTTAGTATCAATTCCAAAACCTTACCAATATCCAAATATAGTTCCAGAATATTGTTCTTCTAATTATGTATGTCCTAACAAGTTCCCGAAAAATGATTTCCAAATGTAACGGGACAGTGTTTGGAATTCCTTACAAAAACTTGTTTGAAGAGTCTTCAAGTGCTAATAGCTAAGCAGTCAAATGAGACATAGGGGACATAAGACAGGAAACATGGAATATGCGTGAGTTAACTGGTCATTTCCTCAAAACCCCTCTATTTTGCTGATTTTCAAGTAAAAGGAACTGTTGTAATACTTGATAATTATCAATCGGTGCTAGCACACATGACTTGTTATTTATAAAAGCGTTAGTGTGACGTTATTTTGTGTTTGTAACGTCGTAATATCAATTGGTCGAGAAATGAAGAAGATTACAGATAAAACTAAAGACAAACCTAGAACTCCGCTGTATTATTTGTCTGTCACAAATTTGAAATTAATTTAATGATTTTATAACAAAAGAAAATGTAGGTACAATAATTTCCTAAGGAGTCAAATTATTGTGGTAGTTCAATTTGTTAATGTTTCGGTCGGTAGATAATCGGTCTATTTCCGTTTATGTACAATCGCGGTTAAAATCACATGTCCGAGGGGTGGTCTGAAGACAGGTGGAAATGACCATAGATGAACTATCTACGAACTTCCTTACTTTAATTAGAATTTATGCTACATTAATCCACCTTACGTTTGTTGCTAAGGATATTTCTATTGCTATGTAATAATCCTTTTATTTTATTTCCTTTTTAGTTTTTTTTGGTACATAATGTCATTACTCTTAACATTATGTCATTGTTAATAAAATTAATTACTCGTTTTTTTGGCTATGAGAGGGTAGTATGTTAAATAATGTTTTAGGTCGACATGTTACCTGCAATGTAGTTTTGTCATTTTATAAATGTGTAGGTATCGTGTTAATTCCCATTGAATCTATTTCGGAATATGGCTTCTAAAGAGGCAGATAAAGATTCAGTACTTTTTATATAAAACGTATGCATTATTTTTAGATTATTGACTTCTTAATGCAAATATGTTAGAAGAAGAATACCTAAAGATGACTATACATAGATAAGCTAAACAGACTAAAAGCGAGGATGTCGAAAAGCTCTTATAGAATCTTTATCAATATTGCCTAACCAAATTCG
>DVXP01003260.1:0-11537 GCA_018235645.1 Junonia grisea
ATTTATAATTTCAAGATATTAAATGCAAAGTATACTAAAATATTTATCAACAATTTAGATGATTAATTTGAAATAAGAACTAATAAGTCGCTGTAATGTGGATGCATGTCATATAAGTCGCAGAGAAGTCCCTATCCACTGAAGTCGCTGCCGTGAATATGGACCTTTACTCTAGATATTTTTTTAACAGTTAAACACTAAATTATTGCCACTGAAGTTTTTTAAAAATCTTTTACCTAAAGTTTTTCAAAAAGTCATCTCATGTTCTTGTTTCAGGTAGTCGGAATTTGACGTTCTGTTTTCTGTCATGGATAATTCGACATGTTAATGTTATATTTAGATACCGAAGGATTCCAAATTACCAGCCGGTATTCCAAATATGCTTACAGGCCTAAGATATGTGCATTAGATATCTACGATTTCTAGTAGATATCTAGATATCTAACACTGCCATGATCATGAAGTATAAAGGTAATCTGTGATTGTCATATCTCATATTTGACATGTTTTCTTTTGAAAATGTCAATGTAATTCAATATCAGCTAAATATTAAATTATTTTCATTGTAAAAAAGATAAATTGTGATATATTTTGCAATTATATAATGATATTCAATCAGGTAAATAGAATTTTAAATAAACGTTATGTTATAAATAATTTCGTGCGCAATGTACATGTCGAATCGTCGTCGAAAGTTTTATATCCGCTAAAGAGTCGAGCTTTATTAAAAGTTAAGGGCCAAGATGCTTCGACGTTTCTTCAAGGGCTCATTACGAACGATATGAAGCATTTTGAAGAAGGTGCTAAATCCATGTACGCCATGTTCCTAAATAACAAAGGTAGAGTGTTGTATGATACACTCATACATAAATGGGATAACGATGAAACATTTCTATTAGAATGCGATAAAAAACTGGTTAATTTATTGCAAAAACATCTCAAAATTTATAAATTAAAACGCAAAGTCGAAATCGAAGATGTGGAAAAAGATTTTATAACATGGGCTTTAATTCAGCCAGAAGTTGATGTGATGCCTGAACTTGAGAGTAATGTAAATATCTATAAGGACCCGCGTCTTGTCGATTTAGGTTTTCGTATAATTTCTTCTGCTGGTGCAAAAGGTTCACAGATTGCAGAAATGATTGGAAAGGATGTTCTCACCAAAGATAATGAAGAGGGCTATAAATATTTAAGGTATATGCTAGGAGTGAGTGAGGGAGCTGAAGACTTGCCGCCTGGCACCAGCTTTCCTTTAGAGGCCAATTGTGACTACCTTCACGGTGTCAGTTTTCACAAAGGCTGTTACATCGGCCAGGAGTTGACTGCTCGAGTTCACCACACGGGTGTTGTTCGTAAAAGAATAATGCCAATAAAGTTCAGTCAAAATATATCAGAAAATATAGAAAAAGACTCTGTAATCTCTGCTAGCAATAATCCAAAAAGTAACTTGGGAAAACTGAAAGGAGTGATGGATGATTATGGAATAGGATTGATAAGAATCAAAGAGGCGCTTGATGCAAAAGTCCTTACTATCAGCAAATATTCTGCTGAAGTCTTAAAACCTGCATGGTGGCCAAAAGAAGCCCCCAAGGAAATCCAAAAGACTGAATAAATCTTTTGTTTTTAGGCGATAATTAGAAAAAATTATAAAATATGTATCATGAAAATCATATGTAGGTATTATTTCCTTTTCTGAATTTTTAAAATAAATTGTGTCATACCTATTTATAAAAAATAGTATTGTAAAACATGTCCACATTTAAATTTTTTTATGTAAAACTATAATAATCCTTTCTTATATAATGAAATAATGTGATAATGTAATAATAGTCTTTAAATTAAATTATTTTTGTTTCAGTACAATGGATGATTCCAAGCCAAAAGATGAATCTACACAAGTTGTGTACAATTTTACATGTTCTCAATGTGGTATGAATGAAGAAGCTCATTATAAAGGTGTAAGTCCACCATTTTCACGCAAGATTCAACTGAAATACCCCAGTTATGTGATGAAAGATCCCTTTAGCCCACCAGGAAAAGGAGAGATTTTAATTCTAGGTGCTGACTGTGCCATTTGTGATAAGGCAGTGTGTATAAGTAAACAATGCAGCATTTTCTATTTAAAAACATATTGCTTAGAATGTGTACAAAATTCCATTGATAAATTTCCAACAGAACTTACTAATAAATTAAAAAAGAATTAGAATTATGTATTTCTTTTATTTTCACTCCAATGATCATGAGTCAGGCATTCATTCAAATTATTGTTATACTGTCACACAATCACATATCTTGTTTTGAATTTATATAAATGAAACACCTTTTTTATAAAATACTGTTTACTTTGGCTTTCCAGTCCGATTTACAGTATTTTTTATTGAGTTTTCACAAACGAATTCAATAACACAGTTACATTCGACCAAAACATTTGATCATTTCAGAGTAAGTATAATACATAAATTTAAATAACTGTTACAAGCCATTATTTAAAACGCAAATTACAACCTCGACACATTAAAAAAAGCAACCATCAGCATATGCCACACTTCATTGGAAACAGAAAATATGATCTTAAAATTATTAAAAAGATAATTACAGCATAGTTATATTTAAGGTAATATATTAATAAGCTCTAAAATGACAAAATTAAATATATATATTATATATATATTTTGTCGCCATTGCCCGTCACTCAATTCAGATTGTTAGCACCACAATACATCATAACCCTTTTCAAAAAGTGACTGCCTTCACCAAACGAAGATCTTCCATATAAAACAACACAATCATTGGTGAATGTTTATCAAAATATGTTAACAGCAATTATATATAATTAATATATAAATTACAGATTAATATTATTGCTTCCTGTGTTCCCTAGTTAGCTATGTTTCGTAGAATATTCGAGAATGAGATTTTTATTTATAAACAATTACAGTCAAAAATATGTTCTTCGGAAAAAGCTTTGTGATGGGTTCAGAAGTGTTACAATTTTATATATTATTATAAATATAAATGGACATATTTAAAGATGAATTTTGAATGCTATACATTTTAAACTACTTACTGACGAAATACTACAAGACATCTTAAATGTTACATTTGTGTAAATATCTGGGCAGTGTGCTATTTCTTTCTATAATTCAATTAAGTATTAAATAACACTAGCGATTACGAAGAAAATAAACACATCGTTAATCTAAAATGTTGATGACAGAGTCCAAGTTTACAAAAATTATTCTATCACTTATATTAGCTATTGAAGAAAATTGTAATCAAATATATTGAATCGGCTGCCTTCATACAATATTGAAACAATACTTCAAAGAGCTCTTAATCCTGCTTGAATGATAACGTCTTTATACATTAAAGAGTGTGCCAATATTGATATTTTACACGTTATATTTAAAATGAAAACCTTAAAACATATATAGGACTATAAAATTTAACTGGCCTAGTTCAAAATTCCGCAAATAAAATAAGTGGACTTTGGACGGGTATTTTCTTACAGTAGGTAAAAAATTGTGTTCCAAGTTAAATTTCACTGGGATACTCACGTGGGTAAGTGGAACAATCTTCACACAGTTTATCATATTCCTAAACTAACAAAATTTTCACAGCCGAAACGTAATTATAATTTTGATGAAAATTAATTTTCAAGGTTCCTCACCTCTTATTTATAATAGCCATCTATATCCTCCTTCTAGACTGTTCCTTACACTTTAAAAAATAAGTGGGTGCTAATGTTAAAACATAAACTATTTTATAAAAAATATTTTTGGTCTTTAGAAATATTTTAAGGACCATTAAATTCAAAAGATCATTCCTAATCTAAACACCTTAATACTAAATATTTATATGGTGTTATTTTGATTGCATCTAGGAATGAATTGAATTTATTCCAAGAGATTCTGTCGGGGTCAAGCGATACAACAAAACAACTACAATTATTTTAGTTAACACTCAATACACAATATTTAATTACCTAGTATAGTCACAGAGGTTAAATAATTTACATTTAGAGTCGAAATAATAGTGCTACCAATAAAACTACCATTTCTCAAATAGTAACAAAAAAGAATTTTAAACAATATGTTAAGTATAAACCTCGTATATAATTATAATACATTTCACTCAAGCTAACAAAACCAAGTATGTCTGATCCATGTACCATTGTACCACCATGCTGGGAAAAGAGATAGTCGGTTTTGTTCCACCCAACCTCCGATATAATACTAATTATATCTGTGACCAAGACATACATACAACATTAAATAAAATAACCATTTCGAACAGGTAGCAAACATACTCTATACATATTTACTTTAAGCATTGTTTGTTACAAACTTCTTATAGTACACTAAACAAATAAAGTAATATCTAAAAATGTTTATAAAATTACATGTTGAGCCATCTACTCGTTTTGAAAAACAAATCAAAATATCCAAACATGTTATCTGAATTGTTTTTCAAAGGCTCTTACAAAGAAATCGTCATATTATGTTAAAAAAAAATCGAATATTTCCTCGTAAGAGCAATGAAATGTGTTAGGTCTATTAATTTGTGTTTTACTTTTGGTAAAACAGAAAATAACAGACCTCTGCCTCTATTAGTAGAGGCGATAATCAATCAGAACTTGGAATGTTGCAAAAAAAATTGTCACATTGTTACGTCATGAAATTTTCATAATAATAATAAATGAAACAAAACTAGCTGCACACATATAAGCACCGGTCAATTCACTTTGCAACAATTTTATGACAATTTGTTTTATCATTCAATGAGATTTAAATTTGACATTGAACATTGGGCGACATTGATATTTGATTTCAAGTATAAGACGGTATTTCTTAAATTATTCATCTTTGTGATGCAACTCAGTTCCGTGAAAAAGGCATATTTTCACAAGCACGACTTAGATGTTACCAAATTTAGAAATATAAAATTAGGATTTTAAACGAAGACTACATACTATTCATAAAATCAATAAATTGCTAAACTTAACGATCAAGATTAACTTCGAATCAGGCTACGAAATAAATTTAAGAATTCCGAACGAGTACAGATCGAAGACGGATAATATTTACAGATATGTGAGCTTAAATAATTGAATTCGTAACGGTTCACTGCCGAACATCACGTGTTGCGAACACGACGCAATAAATAGAGCCGTAACCGCGTTTCAGCGTAAGCGACAAACACCGAATTGACAGAAGATTTTTTTGTCTTTTGATACTGAAATGTGCTAGTAATTTAAAATTTCTCATAGAAACTAAATTTTATATCAATTCATATTTGTTTTATAAACGGGTCTTATCACGATAATCTAAACTTACTGGTCAGCTCGTGACCACGGCGAATGTTACTTCGCCGAAACGTAAAGGTATTGTTATTACGTTTAGATTATTATTAAGACCCATTTATAATAATAGCCTAATATTAAAAGGTATTGTTAACAATATTGTCGCTTACGATGACTTCGCGGTCAACAGTCGAATTGTCCCGTAAGTGCGTGTGTTGCGTATCGCGCTAGTCATGGCGGCTCTAGTCCCGTTAGTGCGTTGTGGTGTGATGCGGTGCGCGCTAGTCGTCGGGCGGCTGCAGCGCGTGCAGGCGGCGCAGCGCGTGCGACAGCAGCGGCAGCAGGTCGGGCGCGGCGGCCGCCTCCTCCGCCGACTCGTCCGACTCCTCCAGCGGCTCCTCCCCCTCGCTCCCCTCAGCCGATGCGCAACGCGCTTCTGTCGCTCCCGACGCGCTTTCCGCTGCGCCGCTTTCCTCTTCTGTTATCACCACTAGTATTATACGTTCAATGTCAATATTTGATTCATAGATGCACACGAAAATAATGAAATTAGTACAAATTGAAAAGTATTCCTTTTTAAAATTATTTAGATTCGTTGCATAATATAGCAAAAGATACGAAAACTACTACTAATTAATACTTATAAATTTTTACATAGTACTTATTCTAAAACTAAAAAGGAAAAAAAGTTTTATTTGTTTGCTTTGGCAAATCATTTAAACGATTTTAACATAACTTTCATTATGAAACAGTTAAGAATAATAAAATAAATTAAAAATAATAATAAACAAAAATTACGGAAATACCAGTTCCGGATGAAATGGAAGTCAACAGGTGGTATTGAATATTATAGTATAAATAATACATCAAATAGCAGTATAATCGCACAAACTTACCGGTGGGTCTAAGCAGTCTCTGATGCAGCGCAGCCGCGGCACGGTGCAGCGCGCGCGCCAGCGACGACCCAGCAGCGGGTCGCGCTCGCTCAGCCAGCAGCAGTAGCGCGCGGGTGCTGCCCACTAGCGCCGCCAGGGGCGCCCGCGCTGCATTGCCCGCCAGCTCCTCCGCCAGCGCCTCGGCTGCGCGCGACGCGCCGCCCACCGCGCCGGAGCCGCCCGACCCGCCGGCTGTGCTCGACGCCCCCGACCCGCAGGGACTCGTCGCCGCGCCCAGCTGTAATCATTATTATGTATTATGTACTTTTATGAAGACTTTTTAACTACGGAATATCGATTCCGATTGTACAGGACAAGTCAGTGTATTATGTCCAATGAAAGTGAATAATTTGAAGTTATATTTTCTCCACAGAAGCACCGATAAGAGTCAAGGAATTCAAAAAATATTTTAGAAAAACTGAAATTGATACTAATATTATCCCCAATCACAGCTTACAACCATTGATAAATTATCATACGCAATATTTTTATAATTACGCATATACAGTGTAATATGCTTTTATTCCATTAATCATAATATACTTGAATGTGCAATTTCGAAAAGGGCACATTTCTCATATTTTGTTTACAAATGTGCCCTTTTCAAAATTGCATATTCAGTTTAAAACTTTAGACAGATGTCAAATCCAGTTTCTAAGACGGTGTAAATGAATGATTACTTTAGGGTAGTAATGCTGCATGAAGTCGTAGATGGCGGGGTCGGCCAGCGACTCCCGCTCGTCTAGCAGCACTGCGTCTACGTACTCCGCTACGACGCTGCACTCCAACAGCATTTCTTCTAATTTCGCGTCCGCCTAGAAATAAAATTTACAAATAAATAATCAACATAGATGTAAACTTGAACATTCACATTATGCATTTTTAATTTTTGGTTTGGAAATGATTTCACACTGAATTGCTTTATTCATCAGTACAAAAGTACTATCACTCATGTGGTTAAACACAACATTCATTTATTGCGCTATCATACACAAACATGAAAATTTATATTACGTAAGAGCGCGCACGTCCTGCGCCGTCTAACGGTTTTTCGATCACGGCCACGTGAACTGTTACGCGACACATTTCTCCCATTAATAAAAGTACACAGAGCTACTAAAGAAGTTTTATTTAGCGGGCAAATATATTAAAAATGTAATTGTATTATCTCACCGGCGACGCAGCCACGTCTCTCCAGAAGGTCGCGAAGTAGTTAAACCGCAACGGCACCGCTTCAAGTGCACACAGTGCGGACAAAAGTACCAGCTGCTCCGACATGCAGCGCTGACTGCGGGCCACTCGACAACACGTGTCTGTGAAACGTTGAGCATAGTGAATGATAGTTTTTAGTTTTCTTTTCATATACATATTGCATATGAGACAGGTTGCATGCGATGAACTATAATAGTAATACAAAAACAAATATGAAACGAAAATTAAAATTGTTTGTTATAGACACTGCTGAAAAAGTGAAAACCTAGAACATGCTATATTCATTTTTGGAAAATAAATAATACGATTTTTTTAACGTCTATGATATACAGAGCACTGTACAATGACTATACATAATTTCATATATGTACTGTTATAAGCAACCTAGTAACGTAAACGCACAAAATTCAACCTATCCTAACAGTATCTGAGATGCATAGCGCACTGTATGTGCGACCATCATACATGTTGGTGTCGAGAATCCATAAGTGATACCCATATATCAAAAAGGGCCCAATGTGGCTATAAAAGTTTTTACATCAAAAAGCAGACAATCAATAACATGTTAATACTAACCGATAAACCTATGATACGGTCGGTACAGCTCGGGGCGCGGCGGCGAGTGCGGGTGCGCGTGCGCGTGAGCACCTCTCAGTCGCGGCCGGGACGCCGCCCGTGCGGCCGCGTGCGCGCCCGCCGCCAGCGGCACCAGCGCGCCCAGCGCCGCGCCGCCGCCGATCAGCACCAGCTCGCGGAGCACGCCTGCAAACACGCAGACACGTTACTAATATTCTAACATTTTAAATTCTCAAAGTAACCTAAATTTCATTATGAAAACGTCGTCCACATTTTCGTAATGAAATTTAGGTTACTTTGAGTTCGATTTTGAATATATAAATTTTTATTATAAAGAATATAATTTGTGTATGGAATTCACAGTTTATCGTCAGTTTACATTCTTGATAGAGAGATTATAGCTTAATGATATTTATAATTTTACGCTAAATGTAGTGTACAGTACATGATATTACACATACCGAGCGCAGCGATGGGCAGCCTGGGCGTGCGCTGGTGCAGGTTGAGCAGCGTGAGCAGGCGGCGCGCGCACTCGGGCCAGTCCTTGCAGGCGAGCAGCAGCGCGCGCGCCTCCTTGGCGTCGCGGCGCAGGCGCAGCGTGCGGCACAGCGCGCGCGCCCACCGCAGCGCGGCGCCAAGTTCCGCACGTACTGCGCTGCCTGCGCCTGCGCTCGCCCCGCCTACCGCGCCCACGCCGCCTACGCCGCCGCCTTCTACGTACACCGCGTGTAAACTGTGTAACGCCTGTGAAATATTTGAAATGGCTTGCATTAGGAGAAACTTTGAAGGCAAAAAAATCTACCCATAAAAGGTTTGGGTGCGTTCCACTAAATGTCCGCAACGATTGTAACGCCCACACTGCCGTTCCACCTAAGGCCCGTGGTCGTTGCGGGCGGTCGACGTCATAGATGACGTAGTGACGGTCGCCCGCAAAAATTGGTGGGTCAGAGTAGGCTTCACCAAATGTGGTGGGAATTTTTAATTTTTTTGATTTTTTTTGAAATTTGAAAAACCATGAATTTTTGAAAAACCATGGGAAGCCATGGTTAATCCAATTTTACTCCAATCCACTCACAATCTCACAGCTGTTCGTTTTCACCACGCCGCCATATTGCGAGCACACGGCGCTCAAATATGCGTTCCACCTATAACATTCGCCTACAACGCCCGCGGTGTTTTTCGTTAGTGGAACGAGAATTTCAGCGGTCGTGTTCGATGGCGTTGCGGACGTTAAGTGGAACGTAGCCTATATGTATAACTTATAACATCTATCATTATGTATATGTTACAAACAAACGCTGTCTAAAAACTGTCTGTCACAAAATAAATACGGCCAGTATATTTTATAGCTATTCTTTTACTTTTATATGATTTTTATTATATCAAGGCTAATTACATTTTTTATAACTTGTTATATGATACGTAAACAGATCCATTATAAACAACGTAAGTAAAATTGTTTAAGTAGAATACTTACTTCAAAAGTCATCTGCAGTCCGCCGTTATAAACTACATACAGTCTGTCGTCCTCATTCTCGACGAGCGTGCAAAACGCCGATATTAGGGTCGTCCAGCACGTCCGCCCGTTTAAACCTGAGAAAACTAAATCTTATTATGCTTCTAGTAGTATACACAAAATACTAAAGTTCTGTTCGATATTGATAAAAATCATCTACATTAATATTACAAAGAGGGAAGACTTGATTGTTAATTTAAATCCAAAAGTTGATCGATTTTAAAAATTATTTCACTATGGGGAATTGTTTTCAAAACAGTTAATAAAATACTGTGCAAAGCCGGAGCGGTCTAGCAGACAAGATAAATAATAAAGTAAGTGTCATACCCTGTAAGTAAGCTGAGAGCGTGCTCCGCCTGAAGGCCGCGGCCTCCCGCGCGTCGGCGCCCTCCGCACCGCCCGCGCCGCCTGCGCCGCCGCGCGCCGCCAGGATCCGTGCTAGTCTAGACACAAAAGATATATAAATAAAATTTTTGGAAACCTTAAAGAGTTCTTCCTCTTTGTGATCATTGAGGGGTCTTAAATTTCGTAACACGTAAAAAAATGTTCTTAAATACTTAATAATCATTATGACTACAAATAAATATTACTACAATTCTACTTGATTTACGTAAGTTGGAAAATGATACGTAATTTTAATGTTGAATATCGTAACATAACCATCTTGTACTTAGAGTTGTATAGGACTACTCACCTGAGCAGCTCATCAGCGGCGCCGGGGTAGAGGTGCGCGTGCGGCGCGATGTTGCGGAAGGCCCAGTGTATGTTCTGGTGCTGCGCTAACGCGCGGGCGAAGGCGCCGGAGCGGCGGCAGCACAGCCGCAGCAGCGCGTAGTACGGCGGCAGCATCGCGCGGTTGTACGCCACCACCTCGCCGTCCTCGTGGTCGGCACTGGGAATATAATTACTTTATTACTATGCGTAAAATAAAAGTAACAGCCTGTACATATCCCACTGCTGGGCATATGCCTCTTCTCCTATTTGAGAGAAGGTTAATGAGAGTAATACACCACGCTGCTTCAATGCAGGGTGGTGGATATAAATAATAAACGTTACACATTCAACGCCCGCGACCGTTAGCGCTTCATTCCGTTGCAGTGACCACTGCGCCAAAACTGTCGTCAACGGATATACATGAGTCACAATTTCTTGTGGCACATGCAAGTTTCCTCACGATGGTAACAAACTACGAGGAAAAACTATCGTTTATTACTATATCATCTTATATTTAGTTTCTTTTAAAAGTGTCGGGTGGAAGTTGCCAAAATATTTTAGTATGGATAATAGTAGTATAGGCTTGAATGGTTCAAATTATAAGGGTATTATGGCAAATCGTAAATAATATAGTTGTGTTGGTTGGTTTGAAAGGGCCGAGTAGGTAGCCAACATGAACTATAAATGTTTATCTGTTTCACCGCCACGTGTTATCAATGGATTTTACTTCGCACAAAAACAATACAATATATCAAAACATTTTTAATCAAATATACATTTGTACGTATAGATTTAACTCACAGTATATAATTGAAGGCGATGTGCTTAGTGAGCCTCTGGTTGGCCAGCATCAGCTGCACGTTTTCGGGACAGTCCACAGACACGGCGTGCCAGAAGGTGAGCAGCGCCTGCTTGTTGGGGTGCACCGCCACCGACGGCTCCGAGATCGCCGGGTGGTAGAGCTCCCACAGGTCATTGAAGTATTGACCGAACTGTACAATGAAGATTATTATAATAAGTAGATCGGATTTATACACATTTTGCATACGTATATTCATAGGCATTTGCATCTTTCAGCCATTTTTTGCTATAATTGCATATATCACCAAAAAATCGAGGGAAAAATGCATATTTTTAACGTATTATCCTCGTTTTGGTACTTTAACGACCTTTTTTAGTCGCCACAAATTGAGCCGCGAGAATAAATAAAATAAATATATACGGACAAATCACACAGATTGAGCTAGCCCCAAAGTAAGTTCGAGACTTGTGTTATGGGATA
>DVXP01003261.1:0-11536 GCA_018235645.1 Junonia grisea
ACACACAATATGTTGACGCAGCTATATTTGATATCATTCGGTCTGTCTCGCCAAGAGTACACACTGTTAGGTGATATCCAGTGTCTGGTAATATACTCAAACTGGTTAAAGGAACTCTTAAAGTTATAGAAATATTATAGTGAAGAATTTTTAAGGAATATTAAATAATTTTGATACGAACGAACATACAACTTCCCACACAAACGTGAATAAAAAGTGGTTTAAGGGTTTTTTATAACACCCTATAATTAACCGATTTCTGTATTTTTGTTTAAAAATATATTATTTAGATAAAACACAATGAAGATAAAATTATTCCAAACAAAACAAGTTAAGTATGTAACTGGTGTTTCAAGAATCTCCAAAATATTAGCTTAGAGCCCTTGAATTTTATATCAAACGCCAGTAGCGGCCGCTTTAATGAAATTTCATGAAGCCTCGCGAATCGCGTTAAGATGGAGGAATTAATTTAACGAGAACGACGATTCCACCTTTAAACTCTTATTTGTAATTCATAAGAATGTTATGTTTAAGCACAATGTTAGGAGCACTTGTATTAAGTGATATTTTTGGGTTATCTGTAGTCTGTAGTTAGTTATGATGATCTCTGAAAAATTTAGTTGAAAATTGCTGTTTTGCACGTTAATTTTTCTACACCATTCTGTAAAAGGAATGGACAAGGTTCAGGTTAACATTTAATAGATAAAAATTATTAAACACCAACTAATGCTCTGTTACTTCTATTTGGGTATGGTATGCCATTGTATTAGTATAGTCCTAGTATAACAAAACATGTTGTGGTTTATTTGATTGCTTCCCTGAAAATTTATATATATAAAACAACATTAAATTTATATAGGTTCCTATATTTTTTGTTTTTTTTTTTACTTGTGTGAGGGCTGTGTTTAATTCTCAGGTAGTTTTAGAAGCACTCAGACAGGAATTTGAAGTAATTGGCCAAGTATGTTTCGAGCCACGCGCATGAAAAGTTCCGTCGTTTCTATCATAATATACGGTCACCTATTTATATTTCTTTAAAACTAATTTATTTCGTAACAACTAAATTTCGACTATAACTCGTTAACTGTAAAAGCCTACATACCCGCGACAATTTTGTTTTGAAATTATGTGTACTACTGTACTGTCGTAATATTTTTCACGTTTTAAGAAGCAGCAGTTTAGTGGGTTGAGGGACGGGGTGTCCCCTTGACTCTAAGAAAAATTGACACTTTTTTTGAGCTTAATATTTCGGAAATGCCTTCTCGCTAAAAAAAGTGGTTTTTCCAGACACATATTGTTTTTAAATGACCTATCGAACGATACCCCACACTATGAGATAAATGAGAAAAAAATATTTTTGGCCTCGTTTTACATGTGGGGAAGACACCCTAATAGAATTTTTTTTTTTGAGATTTTGTTGTACGACTTTCTCGGCGTGATTCACATGTATACTTATACCGAATTACAGATTTATAGGATTATGTACCTCGGAGCAAAGCCGCGAACAGACAGACAGACAGACAGACAGACAGACGAACATGGCGAAACTTATAGTTCCGTTTTTTACTGCGAATCCCTAAAAATGTGCGTAAAAGTGATTTTATTTTCATTTCATACATTCGTTTCGTTAAAAGGGTCTATATAATCCGAAGGTCACAAAAGTACTTTTGCGGATATTTTTTATTTCATATGTTGTGTGTATTTATAGGACTGGGTATATTAAATTATTTGTCTAGCTAGTATTTGTTAGGGTCTCATTATTCCAGGATTAGAAATACTTATTATTTAGGGCTATTATTGGTGTATGAACTTGGAGGTCGAAGACGACCTAGTAATCTATTAGACCAAAATATTTTATTTATTTATTTCTAATTCCGCTAAAAGTTGTGATTGTTGTGATTTCTATATATAACATCGTATAATCGGACCACGAAGTGACGTGTGACGTGATATTTTACGATCCACGCTGTAGATTCTCACGTTCCGAGGTCGTAACTATTCACGACATCATCATATAGCTGCGCCTTACTGTTAGGAGTTAAAATGTAACGAGTGAAAATAACCAAATATTTTATAAAATACATGTATTATGAACACCTCTCGTATATTATGTTGATGTCTCGAACGATGCCGTCTGTGTGTAAACGGACGGACGTGTAACTGTCATATTAATGTGATTTATGGTACCAATGTATTGTAACTTGTTTCGAAATTTTATAACAAAATATTATTAATAACAAACATAAAATAAAAATAAAACAAGAAGCTAAGGAATTCCACTACGATGAAATAAAATACTCTTCATTTTTCATATTTTTTTTGTTCGCTTTACTCGGATCACACACCCATCTTGCTGATCATTCTTAATCAAAATCAAAGAAAATTGCTAATTTAAGATTCGAGATATCATAAAGTCTTTGAGATCACATTAGTAAAAATAAAATAAAAAAATAAAAAATATAGTAAAGATATTTAAAAAATAACTAAATACTGTGACGGTGCTGCAAATCCTTTTTGCGTCTAGATCCAGTCCTAATGGACACCGCGCTTTCCTCTTTCAGAGCGCAAAAACTCAACACTGAAAAGAGAAACATAATCTCGTGAGTTATTTATAGACCATGAAGTCATAAAAGTCCTTATCACACGAGGAGAGATTATGTAAACGACTATTATAAATATGAAGGTATCGTAGTATCCATTTCTGATTGTTTCTCGGTATGTGTGTTTATCAGGTAAGTTTACTAAACCGCTGGATAGTTTTCGTGAATTTTGATTTTTGATATAGGTTTAATACTTAGGACCTTGAAGAATTAAGACAACTTAAAGTCAATAAAATAAAACTAGAAGAATTAGAAGTAGGCCATGAAGTAAGTAGGTATGAGTTTTCTATAATTTTATCAAAATTATCGGCTATGCGTCCAATCCACGTCACAGAGGTTTAGATACGCAGCCATAAATCAATTAAATTATTGACATGAATTCTAATTTTGTTAACACACCTAACAGTATAATAACGATAATTTTGTGTAGTCCATGAAACTATTCCTAATAATTATTCTATCCAGATAAAGTCGTGGAATTCGACTAGTTTTTATATAATAAGCTATATCTTATTTCATATCTTAAACTACTGCCCGGGGTCGTGAAACATAAAACAACTCGTAAACGCTAACATATAATATCGGCATTTCGCATAAAATCGACCAATAAAATGTTGCTTTTTTATTCGAAGCTTTGTTATGGAAGTTTGCCAGCGCTTGAAACGTTGAGACGGCAATTATTGTTCTTAATTGCGTGAGCGCTGGATTGTGTTCTTATTGCACTTCTATACGGACGAAACGATTTTGTTTCGTATGAGTATCAAAGATTTTCTTATTATGATATAATAGTAGAGTGGTCGCATATGACTTCAGAATACATATATTCTGCTCATAAGCTCAACTCAGTACCCTGGTAGGAGTTTTTCGATAGCTATTCTTCCGTACATTGACTAATAGCATCTAGTGATATTTTACAGCAGGCACTGCTGGTCAATGTATTTAAAATTAATGAAACAATACCAAGCAAATTTTACGTTATCAAAACTCATCAAAACACGTATTACAAGTAATTGCACGGTTTGGCTGCAGTCATATTCTGCCATGACAGGGGAGACTGGGGATAGTTGACTATACCAAAATAAATACTATAAGTGATTAAAACTATTGAAGTAGATTTAATTTCTAATAATATTTTTAATACTTGAAATAAATTATGAGGTTTGACTGTGACAGTACATACTCAAATAACATTGAAACATAACTCAAAAGAAGAACACCAATAATCGAACTTAAAGTCTAATAAGGAGGCGTTAGGGCAAAGTTACGATTTATAGGCACATTAACGATAATAGTCCCGACTCAGCGGTTCTCTTCCGGCTGTTCCGCAGTGATCGGGTCGGACCGGCCGACCCCGAGCGTTACTGATGCGTTGATAATGGTGCAATTTACCCCCACATACCCCGGACAACAACAACTTACTACGTTTAACACGTGTGATGTGTATCGTGGGATGTACGGATTTATTTTGGAAAATATTTTTATTTAAATAAGTTTGTATTATAAGTACTCACCAACTTAGGAGGTGTAGGAAACCCTGATGTTTGTCAGGGAAATGACCTTAGTTAGAGAACGTTAGATGGAGGAAGGTCTAAAAAAATAAAACAAGTTAAAAATTGTGAACTATACCATATTCTTATAATAAAACGTTTGATTAAGCTAATCTAACCTAACTGCATTAGCATAATGTTGATAGTTGTCGTTGTATTATTATTCCCTGGACTGCCTTTAATAAGAAATAGTAAAAAAACTATCCTAATATTTCTTTTTTATGGAGATCACAATCTATCGAGACCTTACAACTTTAGTGGTTTACTATGATGTAACAATATTTACACTAAAATACGTTTCCGTATACAACACAAAATTAATTATGACAAGGAACCGCTCATTTCTGCGCCGAGCAAGTAAATTAACAAACACACAACACTGTAGCTTCCTCAAATACCGCTGCAAATACCATTGTCATACTCAAGATAAAAATTTAAATTAAAAATATTATCATAAATCAGAATTCTTTCTACATTTATGTTCCTAGAGACATTTACCTTATATTTTCACGAAATTAAAATTTTCTTAGAACTTCCAGCTGTGTATGTAGGTAGGTACGATGTACATAATTATCTATATAATATATATTTCCTTTCTTTGTTTAATTTATGAAAAAAAAATAAAAGAAAGGGAAAAAAGAAACTGCTTCTAATACATCAATTAAAAATTTTCGCGACAAGGAATAATAAATAAACTATTTACTTCTAATTTATTCCTTAAGAAAGTCCTGCATTTTTGCCTAAGAACGTGCTTACAATTTTTGACTCGAGGAACTTGGAAATACACCAATTTTTGTTTTAAGCAAGTGCAAAGGAAGTGAAATTTGCATTCTCTCAGTATAGACGGGTAATGTATGCAGCGAACACACTATCAATCTGCGTCGTGTGCTGCCTCACACTATGCATCTTTGAAAAATAACCCTATTTCGACTCTATACATGATTAGATTAGCTCTATTTACATTACTCACAGTGTAAATAAAATTCAAAGCACTTGATTTTGAACTATTTATTTAACTTAGAATTTATATTTATGTTTACACCATGGATTTTTTACAATGTTTATTTTATTTAAAAAGCCGTAGATATTAAATAGGAAACGAAACTTTGTATTGAGGTCCCCGACATTCGGTTATTTTTATACACTTTTTTATCTGCCCCTAGCAGTTATCTGCACCATAGATATTTTGCATACAAACTCTGTATTGCATATTTGCCTCCATTTTCCTCCTCCTACAGGTATGGAGTTTAGTGACCACCTGACAGCTGTCTAATTCTACAAAAACGACTTTTTTCCGTACTATATTATAATTTTACATTATATTCTTCTGTACTATGTAACGGTGGATTTTCGTAGTATAAAAAGACAAATATGGTTTTTAGTCTGTGGAAAACACTCTGCGGCTATCGGTAACACAATCATTAATTTCCAATAACCACAATATGAGAGTTTTTATCCCTTTGTTCGTGTTGGCGCTGAAAATATTAATTATTTCATTTATTATGCAAAATGATACGTGTATGCTGTTATCAATTAAAACTATTGTATTAACGCCAAATTCTTCGTAATTATCAAAATGTATTTAAGGAATGGATTATTTATTGTTAGTTTTATTTTAAATTATTTTTTGCTGTGTATTAAAATAATTACTTTATTTTGTTATTTTGTCCAAAAAGAGGAAAGATTACATAAAGGGTCCATGCTTGTTTTCGTGATAAATCATAGTAAATATTTAATAAAGATCCTTATATCCTTCTTATAACCATTTCGCATAGGTAATTATGTATCGTTCGTCACGAACTTAAATTGTTTATGAATGAAGATTTGGCAAAGGGAAAACTCTGGTTCAACAAATTAAATGTCCGAATTATTTTGTAATTTTTAGTGCATGTTTTTTAGCTTTTTAAACTTTTATCTAACTACGCTGAGATTCATCCTCATCGGCAAAACGCTGTCGAGGCCCCTATAGCCAATAGAAAGTAAAGAAAAAATGTCCTTGTTTTGTCCTTCTGCGAATGGCCTTACATTTTCGTTGAAAACATCGTTACAAATTGTGAACCGTATCCACGGACTAATTGGCGCGCAGTATTTGCGACGCATCGATACGCGAATGCAAGTCGAGTTGCCGTTGCTCACGTTACGTGTTGTCGGTCCACAAATTGGAAATTATGATTTCGGACGACGAAGTAGTATGAGATACAGGAGTAGAACTGATTCTGTGAATGTGTGCGTGTTATTTTTACCAACATTGTTCGTTAGCAAGTAATTACAAGATTGCGTTTTAAATGTATCGTAATGAATAAGAATCTAGTTCACCGAATGATGTAATAGTAGTACGATGTAAGTATGAATAGGAGATATATTTAAGAGACAGATTGTAATGTAGTCATAACAATAAAATAGTGAGAGATATAGGAGTCGTCTAGTTTAGCCATTTAGTCGTATAAGTGAAATAGTAGCAATTATAGGAATCAGTGCGATAAAGTTATCATAAAGTTAAATAGTAGGAGATCTAGTACAAGTAGTAAAGTAGTAATGAAGCAGTATCATCATGGATGCGCTTCTGCCGGAGGAAATTTTTATTTTTTATAAAGATAATGATGACATTTGACATGACTTTGCTAGAATAACTTTGATTGTATTTTTTAATGAATAATGTTTACAAAAGTGAAATTAAGACGAGCAAATAATTTTACGATCATAATTAGATATTTATTTGATATAAGGCATTTCGTTTGCCATTTACATATGTTCTCCGAACTGGTGCGCGTACAATAAACATCGTTAGCAGTTTATTAAAATATTCCTCTGAAATAGCTATAAATAGACTACCAAGAGAATTTAAATAAGGTATGATTTTTAAACAAATTATAAAACTTTTTAAAATTCGGTGTTTATTTTTATAATGTTTTATTATTTATTAATGTGAAAATTAGACTTTCAAATTTTTATTAAAAGTAGGTAGTTTGATTAAATTAAAATCATTAGATACCCATGTAATTCAATGCTTATTTTTATTTTTGTAGTTAGTTGGCTAGCTTGGATAAACAGTAAATAGGTAACACATTAGTATAAGTATAAGTAAAACAGTTTCACATTAAAATTAAAAGAATACATAGCCAATAAACAGCACCTTGGGCTGTAAATGTAACAATTTCTTTTGTTTCAGAAAGTTAAATAGGTTATTGTTTGAGACTTTTTTGGTCTTTTGTAATACCTAAATGTTTTTTTTTTCAAAAAATAGGTAATAATTATTAAACTGAATTTGTGTTGAATCATTTCAGTTATTTAATTCAGTTAGTTCCGAATATGACATTCAATAAGCCCAACTTGCTCAACAATTTTATAGCCTGCTTTTTCAGAAGCTTAAGCCTGAAGAAACTTTACACATTTATCTTCTCAAACTTTTGCTTTAAATGCATATGCACAATTATTTGCATTTTACGCGTCTACAATTTCAAGTCAAAATTCAGTAATATGAGACCACTCTTACTTATAAATCGACTAATAGAAACTGACATCTGCGGCGTCATCTCTCACTCACGGCTTGTGACTCGAAGAGATCAACTAGGATTACCGTTTGTTTTTAATATTATTGAAAAGTGCGACCATTTTAAGTTAATTTTTTAGAGTATCTGACGGGTGTGTCATTTCAATGTTTTTATTTTTATAGTAGTTTTAGGTATATGGTATCATATACAAATATTTTCATATGAAAACCGTCTTATTTCTTCAACATGTATGAAAAAATATCTGTCATTATTTTAATGTTAGAAAATAAATCAAACCAGTTCGGATGTCGCTACCATTAACATCATCAATGTATTTATTTATGATCTATTATTTATGAACTTTAGTTATCAATTTTTATTTATGCATGAATTTTTTTTTCTATCACAATATAATAGTCCTTATGAGTATACAAAAACCATTTGCGTTTTAGCAAGCACCTCTACACCAGCAGATTCTAGAGTCTATTACAAGCGGTTCCTATTATTTAATAAAAGTCAGTTATTTACAGTTGGTAACACATTAGAACGTACACAACCACGTAACGCAATCACTGAGTTAGAGTTAACTGCGCCTTGCTCGTGTAAACTAATTGTCCACTTTCCTCGCGACCTGCGCGCTTCATATGAATTTGTTCTCAGTCAAACTAATGTAACATTACTAAAACTCGACGCTTATTCATTGTGGAGAATAACTATCGTGTTTATTTATAGAAATATGAAATTAGTGTAGGAATTATAGCGTGTAGCAATTATTATGAGTCCAATACATTTACACAATTCAATTTTTTAAATGTACCTGTAGGGGAGGGGGGGATGGTAGTTAGTGTAAGTAAGTCAGTAAACTTGGTCTTAACCTTATGTCTTTAACATATCTAAAAATTTCGTCTTATAAGAACGCAAGGTTAGGCCTAAAAATGTAACATTTCAATGGACTGTACTTCTTTGAAGAACACTTAAACGATTTTTACACAGCTCAACAATTACATTTAAAAAAAAAGCAGTTCCTTCGTCAGAGAATTTCAATACGGCAAAAAGACAATAGCTTCAAAATTTTGTTCGTTACGAGTACCTTATCCTTTATGGATTTTTTGTATTAACATTATCTTTTTATAGACGTGTTTTTTATTTACATTATTTCCTCTTTCATATTTAAATATTAATAAATCATTTAAAGGTTTTCATGAATGGTTTGAATATTCGCTGTACTTTTTTCATATCAACGATAGTGAAAACAATAAGTACCCTTGTCCAATTCTCTACAGTAGCAAGCAATTTCAACAAAATTCGCTTCACACAAATTCCGCACTCAATAAAACGTGAACTGTAGTTTATTGGACTACATTTATTTCTTAGCCCTAAAACAGTAAAGAAAAGAGTTCAAAAGAAAAAAAGCCCAGATGTCGTTGAACCTAATTAATTTTCCGTCTATTTTCACTTTGCCTGTAAATCGCCTCGTTTGGTTTCATCCTTTCATCAGTGATTGGCTCATGGACGACAATTCGTCACCATTGAGAGCAGTCGCGCGTAATTGTCAACACTTGCCGATCACTTCGGCTGAATGTTGCCGATTTTACGACTTGATTGAAATTTCAATTTTTTTTTTTTCACCTTTCATTGGTAAAATTAAGCGTATTGTTCTTAATTTGGCGACAATATGCTCTTTTTTCATGATTCAATTTTTTTTTTTAATTTAAATGAAATCTAAATTTTTTGTCTGTGTTTAGAGTCTATGATTTTTTAATGTAAACTGAAATTACGTTATGTTCGAGTAATTGTAGTAAATTATAAAAAATGCCTTAGTGTGGTTATTGGTTTCGTTTGACCAAAAGAAGCGATGTATTTATCGCACGATTTATATACATAGTTTAGATTATGGCAATTGTAGAATACCAGAAAAACATCCACTTTCAGTCACTACCTTAAAATCAGATCTTATATCATTACCACTAATATAACTTCAGAAGACCTATTAAACAGTTGCGTAGCAGACCTATTAATATTAACAATCAGATATTAATTAACTGCAGACAAATGTCTTGTTGACACTAATTATAATTCCGCTACAATAACACGAGCATTAAACAAAGTTGCCTTTCACACAAATCAGTCGTGTTCTATTTTAACACTGTCACAACAGTAGGATCAACTGCTAGATACTTTAGCCGAAATAGCTCAGAGTGAAAGTTATAATGAGAAAACGTGGCTGAAATATAAGAAGCCAGTAGTAAGGTTGATCGTCCACTAGTATGGAAATACTGTTGAAGTTAAGACTTAAATACCTTTTGCGATGTGAGAGTCGTAGTTGATTCTGAATTGTGTGGTATCATCCAAATTTAAGTAGGTAATACCTGAAACAAAAAATAGTAGGTATTAAAGTTTGTAAAAAGTAATTTACAAAAGATATGGCATTTTAGTCCAAGGCATAGCATGTGGCATTATTTTTTATATAAGCATACTTTAAACAACTGCCGTGAAGTGTGAAAGGAGAGTTATGTGTTTGACTGTAGCTGACTGCACTGTAAAAACACCACCATAATTATTTTAGTCGCGTTTTACTTTAAATAAATAGGCCTGTTAGCTATCAAGCAGTGAGTGGTGATCTTAACCACTGCTCCGGATCGGTGTCAGCGCGTGTCACGGCCTCAACAATCAGAGTGGCTCGTCGCCAAGTCCGTCTATTATGGTTCTGTGTGTCGCGTCCCGTCCATCTGTCCCCGTAAAACGTGCTGATAGACTACCAGTTATACGTCAACCTCGAGAACTTGAGGGCATGGGCTGTCTAGGTGACATGTTCATTGTCCATACTAAATCTTGAAACGCAAACTGCTCATACAATTTGCAAACTCTCACTTTATTATAAGGTTTCATTTGATATTAGAAAGAAGTATGTACAGTTTATTGCTTAAAGATTCTGTTAGAAATAACGCATTACGTTTTTGATCGGTTTGACATACAGAATTAGGGCCTCGCTGTCAGATGATCTTGGTTTGTTTCACTAATTATAAACTCTCTACCCCTCGGATGATAATAATTATGTTAGGCTAAAATATACGACCACGACCTATACATTACCACACAACAATATACAGGTGTTGTAGACTAACTAGAGGTAAATAGTTGTAGAGTAGTAACTATTTAGTATTTACGCCAACGAATATGTCAACATAGTTTAGTACTACTACGATAGTATAGAACCAGCGTGTCAGCTATGGCTACAAATTTAGTACCGGCTTTCGTGACAATCAATCACACTGAAATGCTGAAAGCAGTTTCAAGGGCATTATACAGGTCAATGTACGATCGACTGAGTATCCGCTGTCAAGGACAGGGGTCGCCTTGTTTTTGTAAGTTGCATGGCAAGACTTAGATTTCTTGAGACTTTAATTAGCGAAAAGTTAATTGCAACTTATAACTCATCAGTAATTTGTTCCAGTCAGACCCTACATATGTATATACATTTTTATGCATCGTTTTAATGAATAATTTTATAAGCAAATTTTAAACACTGACTGACGACTTATTAGTATCAGATTTTAATATGTAACTAAGGGAAAATTCCCCCAGTGCTATCCACTTGGGTACTTGTTACCCAATGTTAGAGTGCTGAAAGCGGACCCCCTTCCACCTTCATATTAATCCAATCTTTGTAGCGCCTCTAGTTCTACAAATTTTCATAAAAGACGACGATCAATCCACGTGACCAGACTGTTCGTTTACCCGTTATTTTTGTTTTAAAAAGAAGAAGCGGTATCTATGGTTGTAAATCATAATCAATTTAAATAGTGTGTTATTTTAACATATTAGCCGAGTTGAGTGAGTCTCACAAGTGTCGACGATTTTATGTATGTTTATCGAATGAGTTGTCATAAATATTAAT
>DVXP01003262.1:0-11533 GCA_018235645.1 Junonia grisea
TTAGCCATTTCTTCCAGACTACCTTGGGTTAGATGATTGTGTTTGGAAAACAGTATGGGGTAGTGCAATTATAAGTACTCTTAAAATTAATACGCCCTAAATACATACAAAAATAAATAAATAGAAATCCGTATGATATATATCGAAATTATATATATTAATACATATATTTAATATATTAAATTTTAAATTAAATGCATACATACATATATACATGTCATCATCATTATGTGATGATGACATTATACATTATATTATAATGAGAGATAGAATTTCTTTGTCGATATTTTAAATGTTTGTAAAGTTTTTGACTGTCGTATACCCAACGGCAAATCGTTCCAGAGAGTTATAGCCTGAACAGTGAACGATAAACTTTATTATAAGTTACTAAGATAAAGATGTTAACTTATAGGTTAATTTTAAGAATCATGTTTTATGCAACTCTGCATATATAAATATATATATGATGGGACAATTACAGAACTCGACATTTGCGTGGCCACTCGTAGGCACTCGATTCCTTAATGCCTTGATCACATGTTAGGAATACAGTGGTGAGACAACTCGGCCGTGTAATGGGCCTCGGTATCACGTGATTTGAAGTGTTGCCTAGTGTTGCGATGTTGATATCAAAAAGGAGCACAATTATGGCGATATATTATTTGATGCATTGTATAATTCAACAAGATTTGAATGAATGAATATAAATTACAATTTTAGTATTTCTCTTTGAACTTTTTAATCGTACTTAAAAAAAAAACGTAACACAGCCTGTATATATCCCACTGCTGGGCATAGGCCTCTTCTCCTATTAGGGAGACGGTATGGGGCTTAATCCACCACGCTGCTCCACTGCGGATTGGTGGATATACATGTGTCAGAATTTCTTCCGGCACATGCAGGTTTCCTCACGATGTTTTCCTTCACCGCCGAGCTTGAGATGAATTTAAACACAAATTTAGCACATGAAAATCTAGCGGTGCTAGCCAGGGTTTGACCCGTGACATTTGGTTAAGATCCACGTTTTCGCACCACTAGGCCATCTCGGCTCATAGTAATAGTACTTACAAATTCTTTTTTCTCTTAACCACGTATCGATATTTATATAGACTGACCATAAAGCTTAACTCACTCGGCCCAGTACGGTTTTACTGTCTCACCACTGTACTCGTAACGTGTGATCAAGGCTTAAGTTCGGAACCCCTTAAAACAAACTGGGCACATTTTTGTTTAAGGTAAATATTACATTATTTTCGGTAACTTATGAATAAAAGATAGTAGCTGTCACAGACTTTTCTATCGTTCACTTTAATTTATTCTTCTTTCATCGTTTTGAAATTTAAAATTTTCTACCAAGATACTCTAGCTCCGATTTTCAAGAGATGGATAATTTTTATTCATCTAATCTTCATGAATAACCAGTACCCCTAGTAGGTACGTGTTTTCAAAGTTTTCCACACACATTTTTTTTGGTATTCTTTGACTATCAGCGCCTTTAGCGAAGTTATTACAGGCGCTTATAGTCAATGTAAACGTAAAATAATTGCGCGGAAATTTACATTAACAAAAATTTTGGAGACTTGCATCAGGGCAATAGAACGTTCTCGAAAGAAATAGAAGCATAGAAAGGAAGGGCCATTGCCCAGTATTGGAACATTTACCGTGGGAGAGCCATGCATTTGCACGAATGGGCCGGCTCGACCGGAGTGATACCACGGCCTCACAGAAAACCGGCGTAAAATGACACTTGCGTGGTGTTTCGCCGCGTGAGTGAGGGTACCGGAGGCCCACCCCGTCCCCATTAATTCCCCCTCCATACCCACTAAAAGGCCGGCAACGCATTTTGTAGCTCCTTCGGTGCTGCAAATGTTCATGGGTGACAGCATTCATTTACCATAAGGTGATCTGTCAGCTCGTTTGCCGCCCCATCCCATAAAAAAAGGCTATTACTTTATTAGGGGTATAGTATAGATGGATATATTACCTGAGCAGATGTTTGTCCGGCGGTGTCGGCGTGTGTCGGTAGAGCTCGGGCGGTGTCGCCGTGTGTCGGAACACCGAGTTGGCGCCGCTCTTCATCGCCTGCAACAAGAGACCCTACCGTAGTCCAATAGACAGTGGCGTTAACTAGTTGTTACAACGATATCACCAATATATTAACACCCGACTACGAAATGTACTGATGACTTGGAATAGTGAATTAGATGATGGCTATTGTTATTTGTCCGCCATTTTGGTTTTTGGAAACGTCATGTTAGTTTTTAAGACTTCTCAAGAATGTGATGTTTGCTGAAGAATTTAATAATAATAATAAACTTAGAATTTAAATGGCTTAAACTTCAAGTGTTTTGGTTGTAACATTACCATACTTGGCTCGGGCGTAGTCGGGTCAAATTGATAAATTTTCGAGCATGCTTTTGATTTTGGTTTCGGTTCATGCTTATTGTATTGTGCTTGGTCATGCAGAAATTTTAGGAGCATATTAACAATAATTCGAAGATTTTAATTAAGAAAAATTTTAAGAAAAACTAATATCATTACTCTGATTTACGATATTCTGATTATCTTTTTATTATTAGAAGTTTTAAGGGGATTGATAGAATATGTCATGCAAAAATTTCATTTTATTGCTTTCTTTAGCAATTGTAGTTCAGGCATTTTTTGTTTTATGACGTCACGCGTTATCATGCTCACAATATTTAGTATTGGTTAAGTCCAATATTGGGTAGCCTATTTAGAATGGCTTTCATTATTTTCTTACTAGCTTCCTATTATATTAAATTGGCTTATCTAAATTTCTATAGTCGAAAATTTGTACTTTTAATTGAATATAGGGGTTAGCATGACGTGGCGTATGTTTCGAAATATAACCAAGTAGGATTACTCGATATTGGTTACTTTTATTGGGATCTTGCATGATTGGTGATCCAAGACGAACGGATCGACCGCGGCAAAGAGCACAAGCTCTAATTCGTGCGTTGGGATCGCGATCCTCTAGTAAGGGTCCCGAAAGTTTTGATAACGTAACTTAAATCGGTATTCTTCTATACATTGATTAACAGCGCGGCTAGCGACATTTTCAACACAGGCGCTGCTAGTCATTGCGTGCAAAATTATTCAAAGAATACGGAACAAATGTTACATTATCAAAAACTACCAAAACTCGCATTGCAGTCGATGGATCAGAGCTGTACCTTAAGTATAGCTCTCACACATTGACAGCGGATCATCTGGCGTGGACGCAGCTATTAATCCACCATGAGCGTAACGAGAATTTACGTGCCTCCAATTTTGCCGATAGTGCTCTTTATTTGGCCCTAGGAAGCATGGACAAAATTGGAGCTCTTCCTGGCCACGCTACGGCATTAAACTGTATTCCTAGTACACACATTGACAGTTTTAGATTCCAACCATCAATTAGAAATACACCCCGTATTTCGTGTCACGTTGAACCCATCATGCATGTTTTATGGCAAGTTTTTAAGCAATTAAGTCGGTACACTATTAACCCAGTACAAGAATTGACAGTTTTATCATCATTAGGGGATATTTCGTGCCACTCATGCTCAGATCACGTCGAACCCATCGCATGGTATATGCGCGGTAAATGTACGCGACGTGATGATGACGTGATGTACAGTACGGTATGTAGTCGGTCAGTATGACCCCAAACAAGTTGAAAATTTTAGCTTTCGACCATCTGGCGTATATTTCGTGTCATGCTGATATCATGCACGGCACAGTAAGGTGGGGTCTCACTTGCAGCGGGTCGGGCGGCGAGGGCGCGGGCACGTGGTAGAGGTGGGGCGGCGGTGTTGGCGTGTGCCACGTCACGCCGCGCTCGGACGCCATGTGCGCTTGCGGAGCCCGAGCCAGCAGGTTCGCCACCTGCAACTGCATTCACTACGTATTAACATCGATTCAATTAAGCGGATAAAACTTTGGATCTTGGAAGACCTGAAAAAGTACTTCACTATGTATTAAGAGTATTTAAATACATATTTAAACTATTTTATTAGGTACTAACACTGTTTCATTACAGTATAACAAATTATCACACTATTTGTGTATACCTATTCAGAGCAATCAAAGACCATACAAAATAAACCCGACACTACAATGGTAACATAACACAGCCTGTACATATCCCACTGCTGGGCATAGGCCTCTTCTCCTATTAGGGAGAAGGTACTACAATGGTGTGTTGTATTAACCCTATTGGATTCACTACATAGTACATGTTAATATTATTTCAACCATTTATACGTACATTTCTTGACCAAGAGGTATCCCCTTTAGATGTAGGCAGTTGAAAGTTCAGCAGTATCCATATGAATACAAACATTTTATATTAAATTAGCTTTATTGATGTATTCAGTTAATGTTTTCATGATCAATAAGAATCTATTGTCAGTCGATTACAAACAATTGCAGGTTCATATCCCAGGTAGCACCGATAAGTGTTTAAATTCTTAATTTGTGCTTAAATTTGTCTAATCCACAGTGGAAAATTCTAAAATGTTTATTTGCCAATCCACATTGGAGCAGCATAACTAGTAAAAAATAAGTTCTTAATTTACCTTTTAAATAGAAAATCAAGTATTTGTACAGCAGTGCAGGCTGTTACAATGATCTGTCATGGAAAATATGAACCAAGACTATTTCAAATTGGAACTAAATACTTACTAAAATGTTGTAAGAAATTTTAAAATTGCAATTTCAGTTTGGTGAATTAAGCTACATAAATAAAGTCTATATTTACATTAATATTTCGTTATTAATTGCTATTTTTACTTGTTTTCTAAGAACAATATTTCATTTTCATTAAAATCGGTACAATATTTTTCCATGATGCTTGAAACGATGATTTTCTAAATCACAATTTGTAATATTATAAATATCTAATATGCAACATTGAATGAAATGACTAATCAACATAGCATAATAAACATTTTTACAATATTTTATATAAGTTCCTTTTAAGAATCAACCTTTCCAAAGCTGGCGAATGACCTTTACTACCCCAACCAACCCTAATATTATTTTAAGTTTCATTTTATTTGTTCTACATGCTAGCAATTCATTGTATTATTACCACAGATATTCTATAAATTTTCCATTTATCAGTTGAGTGATGGTTTATAAACTCTAAAACAACTATTTTTTAGAGGTCTTAGACTGTTTTTAATTTTTAAAAATGATTGGTTGAATTAGATTTCCTAAAGCTAAAAAAAGGAAAATATGATATAACCTTTTCATAGACATTTTATCTATAATTATGAATTGGACATTTTCATTTCTTATTCTAAGAATAATTATAAAAATACTGTACCTATTAGATTTTTTCTATATTCTGAAATCACTTATTACACAGAATTCTAGTTATGATCAAAGATATTGATAACACATGTTTAATAATTAAATATTATTTTACTTAGAAACAAAAGGTTATAAAGTTCAAATAGTTTCACAAGAATTTCATTTAAATGTAATTAATGGAAATTATTAAAGAGCTATAACAATGTTGATATAGTCATATCAATTGTTTAAAATAAATGGAATTTACCATACCTATTTGGAATTTACCATATTTTTTTTTTACTTTTGATGATCTGTGATGTCATTTGACAACTTAAATAGTTGCACCAATGGTAGGTTTAAAAAATTTATGGAACAATTGCCACGAAAATAATATACAAATGTAACACTAATATGAATCTAAGTAAATTAATTATGTATTCATCTAATTGTTAATTAGATGTATATGATAATTAGAAATTAACTAAATAAATATTCTTTTGAATTAATTAAACTTGAGTTTTGATAGATGAAAATTGAATGAAGTAAACATTTTATTATTATGTAAAATTGAATGTGAAGCTTTTAAAAAGTAAAAATTAATATTTATTTAAATGTGTATATGTAATAAATTGTGTATGTGTAATAAATTTTAATAAATATATTATTCTTTTCAATTTTTAAAAACTTTTAAATTCAATTAAAGATATTTTAATATCCATACTTTAGTCATATTACTAAAAATAAAATAATTTCTCTTTTAAAACAAAAGTGGATTAAAAAGGTGCCAAATAAAAGGACACTGGAACCCATAAACATCACATAGTCATTCCTAGGCCCTAAAATGGTGCTCATTTGTGTTATAATAATGCTTAACAATTTTCAAGAACACTTTAATGCCATAAAAATTTTATGCACATACTTTAATGAAAATGTTAAATATATGATCTTTAATAGGTATGTCAAATATGCTCACTTTTTATAATATATTTTGTATGTAAATAATAAATATTTTACTGTATTTATTTCAATTTAAATATAAATAATGTGGCAACATTGTCTTTTAGAACTGTGTCAGGCAATGCTTTAACTAAAGAGGTCAAACATGCAAACAGCTGATTGTTGTATTACAACATACATATTAATACAGGCATTCAATGAATCTTCAGTCAAGTGTACAACGTGAAAACTGGTTTTTGTAATATTTTTCAACAAAAACAACAGCCGCACGCCAAAGTTCGAGAGAAATTACTACTCGCTAACGTTTACGTTAACGCAAATATGAGAAGTGCGTTATGTTTATTTATGAGTATTCAAATCATCGTTCGATACGATGTTATGATGTCGAAGAAATTATTTAGGGGTTTTTAAAATAAGAATAATAAGCACCACCTGCAAGGGGCTCCAACCCGATCCGAGTTGCGACTGTCTACCATTAGGGTTGTGCTGCGACCCGCCAGACATCGTGCGCGGAGACCTCGCGGCACTGTTTACAAATTATATTTTATTCCTATTCCGTAACGAACACTCCTTCAGTCCACCATAATGTTGCCGGCAACTTTGAAGCCTTCGCCCGCGTAACTGCGCTCCCTTACGACGTGTACAGAAAGTTCTAAAACGTTTTCATTTGCTTTTGTTATAAATTTAAGCATCCATTATCGGTACCGAGCATCGTGAAATAAGTACCGCACATATATTCACTTATTGATAGGTTTATTCAAAAGTAAACCACATTTATTTCAAGTACGGTATGGTGTTCACAAATCTGAAGCTCACTTCGCGTGACATTTTGAACGCATTTAAGGTTTGAAAATATGCACTGTACCGACACTTTATAGTTAAATTACTGTCCTTGGGTTGATGAACAGTTCATCCTTTTAAGGAATTTAATAAATATCACTGATAACTCTTAGAATAAAGCAAATTATATCAAACTATGCACAAGGATCACATCCAACAATGGTGGCCGATTGGGTTTTTGAAAGCTTATACAGCGCCATCTTGCGAACTAACAGATGAACTAGAATCGTCGATAAAACAGTAAAACGGAAACATGTTTTTTCTTGTCTCTGATAGAAAAACCGGTACAATATGAATTTAAAATTTGCCTTACTTTATGCACATATAAAAACAAATAGATAATATTTCTGATTAGTGAAGCTTACTTTCGCTTAATTAAAATTTTATTCATCGATATACTTTTTACATAATTTACGGTTTTTTTTGCTAAGGTAGATGGCAACACTCATTGCCATAGCAACGTTTGTTTTGGTCGTTAATTTCAAGGAGTGTTGAACTTGTTTCCGGTTCGGGTATTTTATATAGAGACATAATGCTAGACATATTATAAAAATATAAGATAAAAATGAGAGAGAGTGAAGTAACAAAGTTTTTAGTATCTTTTAACGGTTATATAGAGGACGTAATTTTTCCCGCGGGAGTGTTTGACGAACAGTTGTATATCCAGTATGAAATAGTATGGGGCTTAGATTGGGATCCTATTTCAGGTTTAAGTTCAGGAAATAGCCAAATGGCAAGATCCGGAAGCGACCCGGAAAAAGTTATATTTAATATGCCAGTAGAAATGGTTCTGGGAAGTACAAATGTATTTGGATGTAAGAACAAATATATTATTTTGTAATCATTAATCTTTAGCTCTTATTATTTCCTAGAACGATTTAAGAACGATTTAACTTGGAACTTGTATCGGCTTCATCAGTAGCGATAATTTTAATACATAATTTATATAAAAACATTAATCCGCAGATCGTCGATAAACATGAAAAATATGTTTCATTTTTACATTTACATATGTATTGTAGAAAATATTGTAGAGATTATTTATTTGCTTAGACACGCTAAATTTAAGATAAGATGTAAAAGATCGATTTGGAAATAATTTTGCGTTTTGGACGCCGTTTATTGGTGAATTGGTGGTTATAATAATTAACATCACGTATATTGTAATTACATTTACTATCTTAAATACTGTAGTTTATGGTTCTTATAGCCGATAGAAACTGTAAACTCCGTTAACGTCACTAGAGAATGCCGGTTACAAAAAAAAAAAAAAAAAAATTCAATATTCAATAATATGCATATTGATTATATCAAAATTAACCAATATTATTTTATTTAAAAGCACTTCTCACGTTTTTACTTAAATAATATTCAAACGATGCCAAGGCGATATTTTTTAAATCAAATAAATAGACAAAAAAACGTTCATCGTTTTGAGACGGGTTTATTTTTTGCACGGATTCAAGTATAAAAGGTCTTTACTTATTTTTTATTTACGTTTTTTAGATACGCTTAACTTACAAAATATACTTACATAGATTTATAACTTTTGGCGACAAGATAAGATAGAATATAGATGATTCAGCGACAATTTTATTTCGTTAATACTAAACGAAAAAATAAATATATAAATCAAAATAATATAATTATGTATTACTTATGATTATGTTGTTTGTTTAAAGTTGTTTTGTACTGTGTCCCGCTTTCAATGAAAGAGTCCCGCTTTTTTCCGCTAAAAAGATTAAATTTGGCAAAAAACAAATTGGCAATGCTGAAGATACTCCTATAATAATCATTTTCCAGGGCCACAAATGGTAGTAACAGTGAGGGCACAGAACTTCTTCAGCGGTGACACACTGCGTGGTTACGCGTTGTTTCTGTTGCCACCAGTGTGTGGCACCCATGAGTTGGTGGCACCACTTGTGAGACCAAGATCGGCGTCAGTTTTGGGAGAGTGGCTTTCTTGGCTGACAGGAAGAATTCCTGAACTAGCTGACCCGAGGATGCTAGCTACGGGGAAGGAAAATTATCGTAAGTATGCAGAATTGTAAGTGCTGTTTAATACGTCAATTTATATTTGAGTTAATAATAAATCAGGTAATTTGCAATAATCGTCTGACAATTTCTCAATTATAATGACTTGCAAAAAGGCTTTACAAAAAAAAAAAAAAAATTAGGATTTTATTTTTTAACAAGTCAAAAAAGGGATTTCTTAATTTAACTACATTTTTTCGTATTTTTCAGTCGTGAACAGGTCTGAACATTTTTTGTTAATTGAATATTTTTTTTATTGGTCGAGAGCGGTCTCTTGTAAAATAGAAGTAAATAAATGGAAAATAAGAGGCAAAGAATACAGCTTGTTAAGGAAAAGGTTATTTTCGAAATTGGTTATATTTTGTCATAAAAATGTAATGTTAATTTCTATGATATGACGTGTGCAGTATGTACGTAGGTATACACAAATGAATAAACATGAGAAGACCTGTCTTCTGACGATCGAGGCGTTAAAGTTTATCCTGTAGGTTTTCCGTTACGTACATTTTCATTTGTCATGAAATTATTGCAGGAAACGTAGTACTTAGGAAAATATGTGATATTGAGACTATCCTAACATTTATATTATTGTAAGCCGAATGTCATGAATTCAATTGTACAATTTTAATTAATCATAAATCATAATATAATAAGTAGAGACCGGATTATATGTAACATAAAAATGTAATTATACACATGTAATTATGCACAAAAACACTCTAAATATGCATTACAATTGGTGGAATATGCCGATAATATGCAATATGCAAACAAAGTGCCTTGAGTAAAAATTATACATCCTCTTTATCCTCTTCGGTGGCGATCAATTAAAAAAAAAGAAAGGCGTCAATTTCCGAGGCCCAGTAACTGGCCTCCAAGAATAAAAAGGCCAGTAAAGTCCCGAAACAATCAAAGGTACGGTACGAGGCAAATATATAAATAAAATAATTTTTTTCTAGATTTTATATCATTACCGGAAAGCCAAAAGTACTAAAGCACCGAGGTTTCCTGCGGCGCTTTAGTAGTTTTGGCTTTCCAGTGACGATATGCTTTTGCATATAATCCGGTCGCTGATTGATAAGTATTAAGTAATAGTATTACATGTTTAGATTATAGGTTATTTTAATGGGGTTATTTTTTTTTCAGTGTTAAAAACAGAGTCGTATGGGCAAGTAAGGATAAAAGTAACAATGGTGTCGAAAGATCTGAGGAAGCTCGGCTACGACAATATGGCGCCGGTATTGAAAATGTAGAATAAATAAAAATAAACATTATTTCACGGTTGTTTTATTTTTATCGACAATTTTTTTTTATGTGTATATTTATAATATTTACTAAGTGTTATTAAAAACTAAAATAAGGAATAAGAATTTCAAAACACAAAAAAAAACAATAGGTACCTAATACATTAAAAAATATATGAAATTATTTCTTCGCTATGTAGCGATTTTCACCAGAAAATTTTATATGCCTTCATAATAAATTAACATAAATTGACGGATAAATAGGTAGCTGCAATTAATACTGTTTGTAACTGTTAACATAGAAAAGAAAAATAAATCGTGTTGGATTATGTTTACTGGAAAAAGACAAGCTAAAATATGCGATGAGCGAGACTGGAGCAGTATACTTTTTTTTTGACGTAGGGTTAATCTTCATAGATACCCGACTCCTGGGGGATGACGGGTTACGTGAGTTTGTGCACACTGAAACCCCTGCGATGGCCGCCACCGCACGGACAATGAAGAGGCTACAAAATCGCTTTCGCAGCATGTCACCTGCCCCTCCCGTGAGTCCCGTGCGGTGCTCCTCTCTTGGCTGGCGGAGCACGACTCAGGAGGGCGAAGAATATTGTTTATCTATCTAATACAATCATGTTTATAAACTCAGATTAAATCGCGAGGTAAAGCTAGTTAATATTAAAGTAATGTATATTATATAACCCGCATCAAAGATAGGCACTAACTAGTATTTAGAAGTTATTATCGCTACATTACTTCCTAATAATAATTATAGGGGTGGAGTAAGGTTTTATAATTTTAATTGCAAAATCTAGAGCAAGAGTAAGTAATTATAAGTCATACCTTCATAAATTTTTAAATACTTTCAAAAGGCCGAGTCGATAGTCTATATGGGTGGGGGGATAATAGAAAATTTTGTCTAGCCAGATTTTAGAACTGTTAAAACTATAATATAATGTAACACAGCCTGTACATATCCCACTACTGGGCATAGGCCTCTTCTCCTATTAGCGAGAAGGTTATGGAGCTTAATCCACCACGCTGCTCCACTGCGGAGTGGATATACATGCGTCAGAATTTCTTCACATGCAGGTTTCCTCACGATGTTTTCCTTTACCGCCGAGCTCGAGATGAATTTAAACACAAATTTAGCACTTGAA
>DVXP01003263.1:0-11530 GCA_018235645.1 Junonia grisea
AAAGCTTAGTAAACTTTATTATTTCTCTGTAGTTCGTCTAAATCGTTAGAAAAGGCAAGATTGTACTTTGAAACTTTTTTTTCTTAAATCTGCAAGTAAACATTTTTTTAGTAACAATTTTCTTGTTTAAAAATTCAGCAAAATTTCTTATAATTAATCACAGTATTAATAATTTCAAATAGAAATATATAATTTTTATAACCGTAACAATATTTTTGCAGTGTACATTTTAGACTAAAATTTTAACAAATATTATGTAAAGCCTGTTTAAAATTAAAACACAGTTTAGATTAAATGATACCGCTCTTGTCATTGAGGCAACTCAAGGTTATCTAACAGTATTTTTGAATTTCAAACATCAACTTGTAAAGATTATATTTTTTATTAACACTACATTATATGAAGAAACACGTCAAATTAATATTTTAAATGCAAGTTTGTGAGTGTGTGTGCTTGTTATTTTTAGCTGTAATGGCATAATTTTAGTAAAATTTGCAATAATAGCTAATATCTCAGATTAATTTGTAAACTATGCAAAACCATAGAGTGCAACTTATTAACTAAAATAGATTAAAAATCTTGCCTTGTCTATGATGAACCTCAAAATTGTTGTCATATTTAAAAAAAAAGTTTTTGTGCCATTTGCTTTTATAAAGAAAAAATAAACATTACCATATGTAAAGTATAGATAAAATATTATTGCCACAAGTATAACAATGTTAGCACAAGAGTGCTACAAATTGAAACATATCGTTAAAAAAAACTGTTTTAAAACTTTTTTTTGTTTTCCTTACATGTTATGTAACCGCTTGCACATGCTTTATGCAATTTTACACTTTATTTTTTTTTTATACATATGTTCTAGCATATGTTGAGTTAATATATACATTCTGTAGCTACGTCAATTTATTTCAATTGAAAGTGTAGCAATCATTATCAATTGAACATACATAATGTTTTATCAGGGAACACGATGAAACATCGATTGGTTTCTGTGGTGTTGTAAAGACATCAAACAAATAAATGTCTCTTAAAATAAAATAATTGGGTATGAGGATGTTTATATTTGGTAATTAATAATTGTTTATTCTTTGTCATTTCATTTTATCTATCAAAAAATTGTGATCATCAATTTTAGTAACTTAAATGTAAATAAACGCTTTATCAATTAACAAATTAATATAAAAGAAAAATTAATAATTTTTAATATTGGACCACGATTGTTTAATGAATTGTTTTCTTTCATTAGTGAATTACGTAATCATTTTAAAAGATATAGTGATATAAATATTCTTTTTTTTATTTAATACTAACTAAAGTGGCATCGGTGAATGAATCTTAAAGACTACATGTCTGTAAAAAGTATACTAAAATGTGTAACTAAATAATTATAATAGTTACTTAGGTTTAAAAGTTGTTAACTGTGGACTTTATGTATAGTTGGGTAATACACATAAGCAATTATAAATATAAAGTGATGTGAAAAAAAGTCAAATAAAAAAATATGAAATAGATCACCCACAGTTGGCTGTATGTTATTAATATAGTTATTCATTATTTTTAATTTAAATTAGGAGAGAGTCCATGTTATTGTATTTTGTTATATCTTTCAAATTGATTTTTAGCATCATTGTATAATATTTTTTTTCTAAGAGATTAAGCGCATGCCGATTATATCATATTGTTAATAAAATATATGTATAAACAGCTGACCAAGTTTCTTATTTATCGTCTGTCTGTCCTAATTTAGCTAAATTTTTTCTTAGTTCATTTGGATAAGTTACTATTAAAATTGAATAATCCAATAAATAATAATAGTTTAAAATAACTAAAAAACACGCTTAACTGCAGTCATGCGCAGATCGCGCGTTAGCTCTATAAAAGAATATATTAATCCTGCCGTCCTAATAAGGATAATGGGAAACTTATCAAATTATTGCATTATCATCCACTCTTGACACGTGTGCAAAGTTCCAAATTTATCGCATTTCTCAAAACTGGTGAAAATTGAACTCGAAAGATTCCGTTACATACATACATCCCGAGCTAATAAAATCGTGTTAAAAAAATGCTTGTTAAGTAAGCCTATTTATTAAGGAAGGTTATATGCCTTATTGTATAAAACGGCCATGTTTCTGAAATATGTAGGTAAAACTAAGGCACATAATAAAAAAATAGTCCCGATATTAGACACAATGACCCTCTGTAATGTACCGGTGGGAATCCGGAAGTAAACAATATCGATACCGAGACCACAACAAACTTCCTGTCTAAATAAATATTGGTTATGTGTGGGGTTCGAACTGGTGACCGTATGAGAGACTTTTCTTGCTCCAGTTAGTTGTGGTTTTATACAAAGCTATCTGTGTATATTCATATGTTAAAATAACTGTTTTTACAAAGGCCGCGAGTGCAACAATATTTTTGATAGAATTGTTTTTTTACGTCTCAAATACGCATTTAACAATAATTTATTATTAGAACGGGATCGAAAAAATTCTTATAAAATTGCATTAGTTAAAAATTTTTTAAAAATAGTCGAGTGCATTTCAAAATACTTAGTTTTAATTTTGAATATCTTAAAATTTCAATTTTTCATGGAGGCTCTACTAGTCTACTTGCTCTCGCATCCCGAATATACATATTTACTTCATTTAATACTCACTACATAAAGTTAAAACCTTCTTACTGTCGATAATTTGATAGCATTTGAAATTAAGTAACTAGGTTAATAATGTTTTAAGACGATTTAATAAATCGATCGGCGGTTCCAAAATCCAATTATTGTTGAATAGTTCACTCATAGGCTAAAATTCCTCACTATACATTGTTAGTGTTCCATTCCTCACTATTTTCTCTGCTTGTTCTAGAAATGTGACAATACCGCAAGCTAGTTTAATACCATAGAATAGTAAAAAAATATCTTAACTGTTTAAGTATCGCCATACATACCTATTAGGATCACATAGTCATAGTCTAAATTTCTAAAAACTTTGTATTGTTTTAAAAAAGCCGTCTGTCTTAAAATAGTATAAACAACATGAAATTCCTACACATTTAAAACGTTTCTAATGACACCTCATATGCTAAAATTCATCAAGGCGCTTTGGCTAGAGTGTGCCAAATAATATACATACATACCTGAAACACAACATAACTTGTATTTTGTTGTGATACATAGGCGACTAATAATATGAAGATACTATTAGACCAAGACTTCAAAAATAGAGGAGGCATGGGTGTCATCCGGGGTGGAATAGCAGTCCCCCCCCCCTTATCCCTAATATTTTTATCGCTCACTTTACTGACTACTTTTTTTTTGAGGCTCACGACTAAATTACAAAACTTTTGGCAGTTTTGCACTCCCTAAATGGTGATACCTGACGCAGACCGCCCCCTGTAGCTACGCTACTGAGCGGAGGTTCTCAATTTTTGTATGTTTTTTTTTTTGTCTGACCAAATTTTTGCCAGTTGTGAACCGAACGTTCTGGTGGTACCTCTGTGTTGGCAACTTAATTCCATTTTAATTTTGTCAACGTAGGCGTCCAATGACATCGTTACCGATTTAAATATGTTGTTATATTCCATGAAACATGATTATTTAATTGAACTGGTTATGTTCAAGGTTTATGTCATTTGAAAGAGAAGAAGGTTCAACCTCTTCAAAATTAAGAAAAATTTAATATCATGGTTCATTTAATAAACAATTATTATTTATATCTATTTCAACTCTGTTAAATTTTTCTACAAATACACTGTTCTATATTCATATCTTTGTATCGATTAGCAGGCAACGGCGGAAAAGTTGTTAACTGTTCTAAAGACAAACAACTAAATATACAACACATTGGTTGAACGTACAGACGTCACGTTACATCACATGTCATGTGATTTATTGTGTGAAAATGTAAGTAAAAGATTAGTTTGCAATAATCACTTTTATGTAATTTTATCGTATTTGATACGGAACGATGTACAGAATGCCAATAACTTTTACTTTGAAGAAATCATGAGTAGGTAATTTTTTAATTAAGCTGTTGTCAGGTGGTTCTTATTTAGATAATTTAATAATAAGCAAAACCAATTTTAACACTAGGTTTTCTGTTCGTCTTAACTTATTTTAGTTTAAACACTCCACTGCGCCATTTTTAGTAAGTAAGCCATTTTATGTAAACTTAACGAGGTTAATTTTAGCACGCAAATGTTTGCTTCTCTAATTAAAATCTTGTAACTTTAAACAATCAGTTCTTGTAGATACGAGTATAAGAATGTATCTCGATTTCTGTCTATCATATATTTTTCTCTCAGTGGCGGATTTAACACAAGTGCCGCCCAGGCCCTAATTCATAAGCCGCGCCTATCTTAGATATTCTCTATCTTAGATATAACATTTGAGCTAAAAACACAACACACCCTCCCTTCCCTATCTAAATGTACTATTTTCGCTAAAAAGGTCGTCCACCTCATTTACAATACTGTCGAAAAGCTAATTTTACCGCCCCATAAATGTGCCGCCGTAGGCCCGGGCCTCGCAGGACTATGGGTAATCCACAACTGTTTTCTATGCTAAATTGCTAAATTGTTGTTATAAAGAGTAAACATATGTATGTATGTAGGAACTCAAAAGCTACTGGACTAATTTTCAAAAATTCTTTCGCCATTATGACGCCACATTATTCCTGATTAACATAGGTTATATTTTATGGCCATACACCTCTTTAAAACCCTTGTTAGAAGCCGCTGGGTCTATTTTGAAAATGCCAAGTTGGAATTGGACCAAATTTTGCATACGAAACATCGAAGCTCGATAGCCCTAGTAGTAATAAACCGTAATACCTGAGGTAACATCTCGCCCACGTTGTGACATAATCGTCTGATGTGAAGGCCGAGCGTTTGGTTACATAGGGTTAATATTAACATAACTACAAATGAGATACTTACGAGTATAATAGGGTTACTATTACCATAACTACAAACATTTCGTGTATATTAATAAACGAGTTTCGTTAATTTGAATGAAAATTACGTCGTGGTGACTTCGATGGAAAATGTTACTGATAAACTTTCGATAAAAATATACCCAAATATAAATAGGTGCTGAGTCATTGTCACGCCCATATGAATTAAGTTGTAAACCAATGTATTTAAATATTACAAGGCATTATTTATATCATTACTAGTGTATAAAATAAAGGAAATTAATATATTATCTCAATGCATTAATTTTCTAAATTAGGCCCAACTCTGATATTAAGAAAATCCTTATTAGGAGCTAAGAAGTATCCATAAACAAAATCCCGCAATCTTATGCCAAATATATAGATAATGTTCTATTATGTAAGGGTACACATTCATATATATAAGATATAGATAGTATTTAATTATGCATCCCTATGAAATTAATCCTACCGACGACGTCCAAGGTTAGGTACCTTTATGATTGATATCAACTCATTTCACACTCATGCCATTCAGAACATGTCACTTATTCATACTCGTAAATATTTCCGATTCATAGAGAATAACTTCCAAGAGATTCGCTGCGCGGATGCCTTCGAAGTGATGCGCCAGTGCTGTCTGAGGCACAAGCCGAGGTCGCTGGTCTGCGAGGGGTACAGCTTGGAGCCCAGGGTGTTTTCGCCGGCCACCGACAGGCCGAGCAAGGAGAACTCTAGGTGAGAAAAACTCTAAAGTATTCCTTATTCAAGTGGGCTTTAAAATCTTAAATTGTTGATTTAGGTACCAGTCAGTTTTTGCCAAAACTGGTAATAGTTTGGTATACGGTGCCTACCCAAGTTGAACCGGTAAGAAACTCGACCGTTACTCTTTTGGAATTCATTTGATAACACGCAATGAGTGCACGCAATGACACGCAATGAATTCATTGACGATTTGGCTCTGTTAACGTCAGCAGACTCACGTTTCCGAATGCCCGTTATTTAAAAAAAAATGGGGGGTAAAACTTAGGCGAGTGGAACTGCGAGGCAAGTCCAGTTTGTGTAATGGAACGCACGTTGTACGGTTGTAACCAAGTGAGAATTGTAGCGCTTATTCCATGACCGGCTAGGATACTCGCGCTATCGATTAAATGAAACCAAATGCTATATCATGCGCCGTGCGTTTTAGCTGGTTTAGATAATTAGGTCTATCATATATTTTTGATTATTTGGCTTAATTAGAATTAATTTAATGTAAGTGTAAATACGTTTAAGTAAATAAGTCTTATTCATATTTTTTCTGTACTCTGTAGGTACATTTATAATACTGATTTTTAGAGACAAAAAGCATGTTATGTTTGACAGGATATAGCTTATCGCTTTGTGGAGTTTCATTAAAATCCGCCCATTGTTTTTCATACTGAATTGCATTATTTAACTGTATAATTTTTAAAGTGTTTTAACTAAATATTAGATACAAATCCATAGACAAGGTAGTCATTTTAGAGCGTGTTCTTTTTAATCCAAAATCTCAAATGTCCCAATTCTTTAGAAAGTTCCTCGACTGAAAGTTTCAATTTTTAGACAGTAATTCGACTCCAAAAATTTAAAGTTGGGTCTTACGTTATTAATAAATATTTTACTATAGTATTGATATAGATAAAAAATTATCTAATTATTATCAGGTAAGTTCATCTGATAAATAAAAAGTGCTAATCGCGATCCCATAGTGTAGTTTAACCCATCGACTTACGATATAAAAAGATTTATAATCATTATATTGTACCTATGGGTTCATTTAAGTATTACGTAACGCAATTTAGGGGGAGGGGAGGGGGTATAACAACAACGCGTTACGTAATGACATAATTGTGATTTTTAGATGAAAATGGACTTGAAAATTATTTTTGTGACCATTTTCACCAAAAAATTTTGGTCAAATGTTTCGTAACGTCTAGGGGGAGTGGTACAGAACAACGTTACGGTGCGTTACATGTGGGGGAGGGGGGAGTCTAAAATCTTCAAAAATTGCGTTACGTAATACTTGAACGACCCCTATCTCATTGTTATCGTATACCATCGTACTATAGACATTTTCAACCGACTTAAAAAAAGGAGGGGAATCCCGATTCAACGCGTAGGTACTTTTTTGGTGTTAGCTACTTACTACATAACCTCATTCTTTATTTAAAAGATTAATTTTCAGATTAGTTCCATGGAACTATTTATCAAAATCTGTCCAGTAAATTAATTTTTAAATCAAAATAACGGATGTACGGATTTTAATTAAACAAAATGGCGTATGTCGATATTTAAAGTCGGTGATTTCCCTTTTAAAAAATTACAAGTTATATTGACTTTATAAATATTGATAATTAAGTTTGTTGTTAAATGTGTTATTTATTACTTGAAATTTTTATAGAATATTTTTGTCTGAAATAATTATATTTTTATTTTAAAACCCGTCAACTTTATTTTTCAGTTAATTATGGAAAGGCGTCAACGCATCAAGCCGCTTGGACAAAGAAGTTGGATCTACCGCTACCCGAAGACATTTCAGATCACATTCACAGCTCTCGCCATCGGGATATTCTTCTCGAAGCCCATCTACGACATTTTCTTCAGAGAACGAGACCCCATCGACCTGTCGGAGCCGCCGACGACATTCGCGTACAGAAAACCACATAAAGCGGAATAGATTATGGAAGCCGTTAAGAGAGCCAAGGAAAGATTCGCTAAATACCCCATAGTGTTTTCAAAGTGCTCAAAACAAGCATCTCTTTACGCTAGATGCGTTTTACTTCGAGAAGATTCCGTTAAGAAGGACGACTGTGCCCAAGAGTTCAAAGAGTTCCAAGCTTGTTTGACGTCAGCAGCCAAAGATTTAAAGACTAGGCTTTAAAATGGATAAAATAAATAAAGTTATCAACTGGGACTTTCAGACCCATTTAAGAATAGGTGCACTGATACGTTTTGTACTCGTTATTTATGGTATGTACCATGATAGGCACTATGACGTCCCGTACACGGATATAGATTATAAAGTATTCACAGATGCGGCAAAACATGTTTACGATGGTAACTCCCCATATAAAAGGCATACATACCGCTATAGTCCTCTTATAGCGTATTTATTATTACCAACTATTTATATAAGCCCATGTGCCGGAAAGAAACTCTTCTGCATTTTCGATATCTTTGTTGCTTACGCTTTGAAAAAGTTGGTTGAACGACAGTTGCGCGATAGAAAAGATGCATCGAAAATTGCTACATATTGCTCCCTATTCTGGATCTATAATCCCATGAGCATTGCCATTTCTAGCCGAGGAAATGCAGATTCTGTGCCGTGTCTTTTCGTGATACTGTCAATATTATTCTTACAAACGGACGTTATAAAGGGTCTCATGAAATATGTACTTTCGGGTATTTTTCTGGGCATTTCGATACATTTACGTTTGTACCCCCTAGCTCTAAGCTTTCCTATGTATTTGTCTTTGGGTGAATATAAGATAAATCGCAACACGCCCATCTTAGCGGGTATAGCTTCTCTGATGCCGAACAGAAAACAAATAATCTTGACGATCAGTTGTATTATAACTCTAATTCTACTAACATGGGTCATGTACGCTTTGTACGGTTACGAATTTCTATTCGAAACGTATATTTATCATTTATTCAGAAAGGACACTAAGCACAATTTCTCGGTGCTATTCTACTATTCATATTTGACGATGGACCATTTATCGTTTGACGTGGTTAAAACTATTCTACAGATTTTCGAAGCGATAATCCTATTTGTTATAAGTTTGACGTTTGGAACTAAGCCGGAAACTCTGCCCTTTGCCCTTTTCTGTCAACCGGTTGTTCTAGTGACGTATAACAGTGTGATGACGTCACAGTACTTTATATGGTTTTTGTCGCTTTTGCCGTTGGTTGTACATAGTTTTAAAATGAAACCCGCGAAGGCGTTGCTCTTATTTATTCTATGGTTGTCCGCTCAAGGAGCTTGGTTGTTTTACGCGTATTTACTTGAATTTAAAAACCGCGAAGTTTTTATATTCATTTGGCTAAAAAGTGTAGTCTTCTTCTGTGCGAATATATTCATTCTGGCCCAATTAACAAAAAGCTACACGCCCGACTATGCTTTCGATCAAACCGAAAAGAATGTCGTCAAATGCGATTAATTTATATCTTTTTATTGTAGATAGTAAATAGTTTGTTGTATAGTTTGTATCAAAATGAAATAAATGAATAAATTAAAACAATTTTATTTATTATTTTATTTCTAGAATCTAATATTCAACACTATAATATAAATCAAACAAAATGCAGTTACATGCTCCCAGGCTCGTCAACATTTGCACAGATATTATAAACAATTAATTTTTAATTTGTACATGAAATTAATCAAGCATCCATTAATCCAGACTAAATTCTTTAGAAGCTTGCTATGAATTGTTTTTAGAAAACTATATTTATTGAGGTAGACCATGTTTAAGAAAATATTTGCATTCTTGTAATAATTAAAAAATATACTCAGAAATTTAATCAATATACATATTTATTTTATTACCAATTTCCTTGGATTGATGTCAGAAAAATATGAAATTGTTTATTTATTTGATAAAAATAAAACCACAAAGGTTAAAAAAAAAATCAAACAATTCTATACTGAATTTCATTGTCATGTCTATGGTTACCAACAACAGATAAAAAACAATTCATCGCAAGTCAATTGTCTATTATTTCTTTTCCTGCAGGTTTATTTTGGTGAGGTCCTCGGATTCCCCTTGCGACATGTTGGAAAGCTTCTTGCCGATCCGTTCGTGGACATCTAGATATTTCGCTACACATCTGTCTAGACAGACGGACTCGCCTTTTCCTACAAAAACAAAGAGAAAGATTATACTTTTTTTGTTTTCATAAAATAAACAATAACAGTTTTAATGTTTGAAAAATTTGCATTAAAAATTAGATAATAGTTAAATCTTCTTTATTACACTAAGGGCCTGTTTCACAGTCTCCAAGTAAGTTTTATGGCTTGATAAAATACTAAATTATTGTGCATTACATCTGTGAAATAAGATGATGATTACCCAACAAATCAGGGGAATTTATTAGGAGTTTGTGTTCGTATGTTTGTTGATGTTTGTGTTAAGTTGCACTGGGTTTGTTTTTATGTAAATATTAATGTGTGTGTGTGTGTGTGTTTGTTTTTATGTTTGTATTGTAATATACAATATTTATATATTTCTACCCCACATGACATTGGCTAAATGAAATGTGGCGAATAGGCACAACTACAAGCCACAAAATAAAGAAATTGATAGGAGATTGTGAAACAGCCCTAAATAAATTAACTATTAATAGTTTGCTACCTAGAACATTTACACACTATTTTAACCATTCTAAACACTCACCAAGCTCAGGTTCATGGTATTTAACGGGAATACATTTACGGTGGCAAGCACTGACGAGACGATTGTACATATCCGACATCATCTCGATCTCCAGCTCTTGCACCAGCTGCAGCTTCGCAGGGTCCAGTTGTGGGACAGCCATGTTTATATTTTATATCTTTCTCTATACACTAAATAGACGTTGAAATCTGAAATAGAAAATAGGAATTGTATTAGACTATATAAGGTATATGTTTGTTTATAGTGTTTTTATTATTTTTATACTTGCAAGTATGTTTTGTTGATTTTATTGACATGTAATAAGCAATAAGCAAAAAATTATAAATGAAAAATATAACATTGTAGTTGATCATAGATCGGGTATCAAAGTTAACATTTAGTTTTTCTTCATCATAAAGTATGATGAAGGAGACATGGTATATGGGACAATCAGAATTGGGACTTAATATATGAATATAGAAATATCTTTTTGTTATATTTCTAGTCTTAACATTTTGAAGACTTTCTGATGCAAGTCACTGTAATATTACCTCTATTAGTCTTAACACTAAAAGTACTTATAGTAAACATACATACCCTCACAATTTCCTGTACAAGTCAGGATATTCACCCTCGTTAGACCTGCGCATACGTTCACGCGCTCTCATATTCTCCACACGACGGGCATTTACGAAGTTCTTCGCTACTCCGAATAGTGATAAACTCGTCACTGTTATTGCTAACCTGAAGTTACACAGATTTATTTCAAAAATGGAATCTAAAAATTAAACGATATCCGTTTTACGTAACAAACGTTTCTTTAGATTCATAAGATTCATGAAATAAGGACGAAAAAACTAATTAAAATAACCTGGAATTTGAATGAGATTCTTAGTATAATATGAAACATGCACAGCTCACCACGATTACTTTACAATACACGAACTGAATTAAATTTTTTTCTAGCAATTATTTACCACGAAAGTGTAATTTTTCCAAATCTTCCAAGCGGCATACTCTTTTCTTCGAAATATTAAAAATCAGATGACATTTGACATATATTTTTGAGGTTATCTATTTTTTTTCACTAGATATACATGAGATGAGATAGAGTAAGTGCGGCATATTTGGAATACATGTTTGTTTTTTGCGAATATCTTTAAATGGAAACGGGTTACATCGATAAAAAATACG
>DVXP01003264.1:0-11530 GCA_018235645.1 Junonia grisea
AACAATATCTCAATTCCTAATACATGTGTGTTGTATAGAGATTAGACTATAGAAAGTCATTGTAGAGTTTGTTCAAAAGGTTCCAAAATGGCTGGTCTGACATCTGCATTAATGCAATATTAATTTATTATTATGTTGTAGCATAATATTAAAACAATTGCAAACAGGACGTCTTTATTAAACAAACGATCTGCAAGCTTATTTCGTACTTACATAGAAACAAGCAATTATATCTACTTATAAAAATTGTTTAAGGGGCACTCTCATTCTCGAAAGTATTATGTCCAAAATTATTGTACATCACCCCTGTCTTGCCACTATTTTTGAGGAAATAAAAGATTTCTTTTTTTCATGTTTTCCATTTCCACAAAAGAATAAAATATCAAAAAGGTAGAGCTCATTCAAATATTTAGTTACACACAGAAAAGCTTGTTATTCTCAAATTGTTTTATTATTGTATCAGCCGTAATTATTTTATTACTGTTAGTTAAATGCTCCGAAATGAAATATATTCATATAAGCAAGTTACAGCCTAAACCTTGCGTCATGTCTAGCGATTGTTTCGCATCGTGTGGGATATATGAGTCTTTGTGGTAACTTCAATGATATTTAAATTTAACCTTTGTGTATTTCAAAATTGCATTTTGCTTCAATAGAATTCGTGCTTGACTTACACTAATAAATAAATTTAGTTATTACCTGCAGGTATATTATAATAATAAAAGCGAATTTTTGTGCGTATGTAGGTATCTCTCTACGGGTTTTGGGATTTTAGTGAACTACGAAAATATTCCTATAAGAATATGTCCCTATATCTAATAGATGAAATAGATGCGAAAGTTTTTTTTTTTTAATTAAATACCATGGAATATGTATGTACATATAAATGTGGGGTCCTAATATTATAATTAACCTCCTAGCCGTTGGCATTTTTCAAAGCTCTACGTAACTCAAAATAATAAACACGAACTCAACTAGCACTAATTTGACTCTCTAAATTGAAATTACCTTCTTCAAATACTTTTTTACAAATATATTTAGAGTTTTGTTCACCGTTTTCACTTTCATTCGTATACGCTATACAGACACCGTCGACTTTATTTACATTATGTCAACGTCTCGCTAGATAATATCTTCGAAAAATAAGCGATATCTCACAGATGTTACGTGAAGATTGCGTTTTATGATTATCATTTATTATTTTATAAAAACAACACTTGAAATATATTATTGTGCCCTATTATTGTGTTTAATACGAATCCAACTTGAATTTTGTATAAATGTTACCCTAAATACTTATACCTAATATCCAAATGTCTATAAGTAGTTTTATTTAATAAAAAAAAACTTTTGTAGTTAAAAATCCAAGAAAGTGGGTAATGAAAGATATTTTCTTCACTAACGGTTCTCTGCGTACCAATATAACAACGTATGACTGTTGAATACGAAATAATATACTCTACATTGTTGTCTTCTAGAATGTTAATTTTATTGTTCTAAGAATCTATGAAGATACTTTCATTATAAGAATAAACGTAAGTATTTTTATGTTAACATACCTTACCAACTAAGTATAGAGACTTGCACACTAATTGAGAAATGTTTACTAAACAATACAAAGTAAATTTGTTGAAATAATTAAGAAATTAGATATTTAATAGGTATGTTAGGCACCAGGTTATTAAAAAAAATCTTAACAAAAAGGATCCTAAAACTAGTCGATTTTTTTTGAAACAACATTTCAACAAATCAAGTCGAAGGGATATTATAAATTAAAGGCTCAACAATAGATAGAGTTCCGTTTTGTTATCAGTTAGTAGATATACCTACATAATAATAATATTTAATTAATAGGTACCTATAATATCAATACGACTTCCTTGAACTTTAATATCGCGATGGCAATTCATTTTAATATTTTAAACTTTGATATTTAGATTCATCTTGCAAAACTAGTCTTCGGAAGGTAAAGCTAGTAAATGTCACATAATGCAAACCTAATTCTTAATTCTTTGCAAAGAATTGCTTTATGTTTGGTCCTAAGTCCCGTGCTAAGTCCACAGCATAACAAATTCTATACTTAGAATTGTTACACTGTGCACATTCTATATGATTTCTATACTTATGCATGTTTATAATGAGGTACGTTTTCAATAGAACATACTTGTGTTAGGTACCACTTAAAATTAAGCCTTAACTAAGTAGATTATCAGATAAAATATAAAACCATGAAACATAACATTAGAAATAATATTTAATAACTATCTACTAAAGTCCTGCCATAAAATCTTTGTGGTAGAAGTAAAATTTTATTTGTACCTATTTAGTTTATAAGGAAGTTATTAGATTGTTTAAATTCGTTTTAAAGAAATGCCGGACGTATGCAGTTGTTTTGAAGTCAGTGGCCTTAGGTCGCCGCTGCCGCCATCGCCACAGCGAAATTCCACTGTTGAACTGACGCATTCAGAATATTAAGCATTTGCCCCAGCTCTTAGGTAAACTTATGACTGTAAATAGAATGTAAATGCGTATGTTTTTAAGTACGCCATTAAGTTTTGGGATATTATAAAGTTTGTAAAATCATTTGTCATACTTGACATGACGCTGACTTTGGCGTCAAATTAATTATTGAAATCAAATGCTTGACTGGACTGTGACTTGAAGCTGATTTTGACGTCAAATTATTGAAATCAATAGCTTTTATTTTTTGTTTCGGGCTTAAAAAAAGTAATATGTTAAAATATTAATATAAGTACAATTCTGAAGATTCGGTACAATCAATTTGGTAAAAAAAATTAAGATAGGAATTGGATGACCAGCTCGCTTGGTGTTTAGTGGCGCCGCATTGTGTAATTTTCATATACCAAATAAACTTACAGAATCAAACTCAAATACAAAAATTATCTAATTAATAAATTTTATCCAAACCTGTCCGCTTCCAAGATTTTTATAAATCTGTACCTACATAAGTTATTTATATAGGTTAATTACTACCTAGTTTTTCCGGCAGTTTCCAAATGGATATCAGTGTATAGGTAATTGGTCTTCGGCAGGTACTTTTGTGTCAAAATACTAAAACCATATGGATATGGTGTAATTTATAGTTTACCTAATTTAATTTTAACGTACCTATTTACTTGTCTTTCTCTACATAAACTAACTATGCCACATACCTACTCCGTTCGCAAAATTTAGTAAGAAGAGATAATTTTTGTTTTCACGTATTTATAGATACCTACTTACGGGCCAATTGATCTGTTAATGTAATAGAATAAAAAATTAAAAAAAATAGCGCATGTTCATGGCATACTCCTGTTATTAATTCGGTTTAGGTTAGCGCTTAGGCCTATAGTTGTGTGGAACAAGGGAATGCAGACGCCAGCGTCGTGCTCGCCTTGGGCAGGCTTCCTGTTGCTGCACGCCACCAGTGAAGGGGACTGCACCAAGTCTTTGTTCCTAACCAAAAGAGAAATGTCGCGGAACTACTCTGTGACCTTCGATTGAATATTAAAATAAAACTGGCTATTTGACATGTTTTTATAATCTGTAAAATGATTGACAATTAACATTAATTAAATGAAATGAAATCGAATGGTAACAAAGATGATCCTCCTACTGTTTACTTTATCTTATCAAATTTAAAAGAAGGTTTCTGCCTTATGATTGTTAAAGAAATTTGTGAATAAATAAATAAATAAATTTTATTTTATTTTCTTTTTTTCATCAAATACCTACAAATTAAATTATTACAAATTAAAGTAATTAAAAATAAATTTGATTGAACAAAATAAGCTTTAAGTAAAACGTAGGTACTAAATATTTAACATTATAATACTACCCTAAAATATTTTCCTTTGAAATTATCCGTTTAAACTTTTGTTTAACGATTTTTTCTTTAAACAGACAGCGACTTCCTCTAACAACACTCACGAGTCGCGACCCCTTCAAGGATTGAGTCCAGTTGAGAAACGATGACTTATAAGGATTTGCTTTTACTTTGTATAAGAGAATAAAACCTATATTATACATCCTCCAAAATATTAATAAAGCAGGTAGAACATAGTGAGGTAATTCGCAAGTTGTTTATCACCCGCCCGAACCGGTTGTCGTTGGATTTCTGTCGAGATCGAAAGTTCATCTTACGACATTTGGGCGCCTTTTTATGCTATACGAGTATCTAAAATGCCACCTATATGCCTAATTCTGTACTGTTTACATAATTATACAATTAAACTAGCTTACGCTTGCGGCTCCGCCCGCGTGGATGTCATATCTATGTAAGTAAGAAAACTGTGTGTCTTCCTTTGAGAACAACTTATTTATGTAAGATAAAAATATCGTATTATTTAATCTTCTCACTCATAACATTATTAAAGTTTCATAAAAATCCATTCAGTAGGTTTTGTTTAAAAGAGTAACAAACAATCATGCATCATATTTAGGTACGAACAACTACATTGTTTATAATATTAATAATGACGCTGGGCCAAAATAAAGGTTTAATTCTTTGATTTTAATTTTAATAACACCTTTTTAACTTTTAGTGAGTGCAATCTTTCATAACCCAACAAGGAGTCGGGTATCTATGAAGATTTACCCTACGTCAAGAAAAAAAAAGTATGACTTATAAATTGGCACCGACAAGCAAAGTAAAATTATTTAAGCAATTATCAAAAAAATGGTGACTTTATTAATCGCTCATCACACAAAAAAAAATTAGTTGGTAATTTTCTTACTACTTATTATGTAGTGTATAATAGTTTACATAGTACACATATGTAGTAGGTACACGAGTATCTGTATATTGTATTATTACTTAAAAAACGCATAGGTACTCCCACTTATTAAAAACAGTAACTTTAGTTGACTTCGACTGAAATTAATAAAATTGGATTGACTTTGATTTATTTTTATGATTAAAATAAAATGTCATTTAAATCAAGTAAAATAAATACTACTTATATCAACGTTAAAGCAAATCTCCCTGAAAATAACTTTTTACCCTATATTAACCTTGTTATTTTCAAATCATTTGACGTGGAATTTCAAAAAATCCCTTCTTATCGGATGCCAACATTATACAAAGAACACATCCTCTAAGTTTCAGATTTTCACCATCAGCATTTTGTAGGCTGTGTATTGATCCGTCAGTCAGTCAGTCATTCAGGACAAAGATACTGGTTTAGTGACAAAATGTATGTAATATCCCAAAACCACACACCTGAAACACTAATGAAAGACATAAAGTTATCCAACAAATTTACAGTTATTAATTAGGCAACAAATAATTTAATTATTTGATTAGGTACAATATAAAACTTGTAATATTAAAGCTTTAAAAACATATAATCGCATTGTTTACTGACAAAATAAAAATGACATTGGCTTTGGTTGACATTATTACATAAATAGTCATTTGGACATACAGAGTCATTTACGTCAAATGCACTAAGAAGTATAGTTATCGACATCGAAGCAAATTCCCTTTTTATCCCTTATTACCTCTGTAAGGGGTGGAATTTTAACAAAATTTGCAACACGTTTTACACCAAATCTGTCAAAGAATGTTTATGAAAAATTTAAAGTAAATTGGACCAAGGAATTACGTTGTTCCATACAAACTTTTCTCCTCAATTTCACCCCCTTAGGGATGGAATTTCAAAAAATCCCTTCTTATGTGATGCCTACGACATATAAAGAACACACCCTCAAAGTTTCAGATTTTTACGATAAGCGGTTTAGGCTGTGCGTTGATCCGTCAGTCAGTTATTCAGGACAAAGCATTTTATATGTATAGATAATACAATAATTACATACAATGTTATGTTAATGATTACTGATTTAAGGTGAATTTTCATATAGCAATGAATAGTTACCAAAATTTCTCGTAATCATTGATGAGTGAAAAGGTTTAAACTTATTACGACATGGTAAGAAAGGCCCATCGGATGAGGGTCGATGGGTCGTCTGTTATCAATTACGACTCGTACAAACACGGCCTGTCCCTGAATATTTGTTTTCCATTACATTAAATTAATGTAGCGGCCCACGATTGATGAAGTGGATTTATTCGGAGTGATTCGAAAGGGATGCCTGTTAACGCTCTCCTCTGACTAAGATAAATAAAAGGAAGTACGATTTAACGATAGCGATTAAGCGATGATCCAAGTTTAATTTGAATTGATTTAGTTTATTGATTCAGGCTTCGCTGGTATTTGTGCAAGCGATAATTCTGATGTGAAAATGAGTTAAATGCATTGTATAACTGTCAATAACAGAACTTAATATAAGTTTAAGTTAGAATGTGTTATGTACAAAATATATAGAGGTAATGCGAATTGGCTCGAATGGGGAAGAACCACACTCTTACAAAAAATGCATTAGTGGTTTCATACAATAAAGGAAAGCGCCGAAAGTCTCCCCATTATACTCCGCGCCTTTTTCCTCTTCTATTTTTGCCATATTCTTTCATTAAAACGACAATGCTTTTGACATAATTACCTTAGATTTTAGCCAGCGAAGACTATTTGCTACCGATTCGTTCTTTACCTATACCAGGGTATGCTTACTTTTTTTAAGTCTAGATTTTTGAGTTCTAGATAGGCTTTTAATTTTTATAACGATTGCCATCTGACCTTCCCAAAGCTAAGAACGATCGAGTAACCATTTATACTAGAATAATTTTTCCTAGTATGAATAACGTTCATTACTATATGATTGCAATAACAATTACTAGTCTACTAAGTAAAATCTTCAAACCTAGTAATTGTGCAAATATTACATAAACAAACAAACATCAGCCCGAACGGGGATCAAGCCCACGACCACCACCAATAGTATATTTAGTACCAGAACAGTTCTTGGAAAATATTGACAATGACTAACAGTGACTAGTCACATCTACAAAATGTATAAAAAAATCGATAAATATATAAATGTAGTACGGCAGTACATTTAGTAGGTCCAACCCAAACTCTATGAAATATACCGTTGAAATCTTCCCACTATCCTGTCCCACATACGAGGTAAATAATGTGCCTCTCGCATTACTCATTAGCTAGTTCACGCACGCTTTACGAGGCCCTTACTGAGGTTCACGGTGGTAAATAACGCCACCTGAGATCTGAGCGCTTTATTATGGAGATATGTGCTAGTTACACTTCATTTGCCACTAACGTAATAGTATCAGACTCTATGTAACAATTAATTTGAACTATCGATGAAAATTGACCGTTTTTACACAGGTTTTTATTCACCTTTTGGTTTACATTGAAAACTTTATAATCAAAGCCTTGTCTAACATAGTATCACTTAAGGCAAGGCGCCTTAAGTGACGCTATGATAACATTATAAAGCCTGTCTTATCTATATCTAAGTCAAAATTATATGGTGTGATTATAAATACTAAATACTTATTTTAAATACATACTGCTATATATTAAATACGTAGTATGTATTTTTGTCCCACGATGTGTAATACCTAAATAAACACACACAAAAACTGTTACATCAATATGAAAATGTGAAACGCACATACATATGTAGACACCTAGTATTGTGATAATATTTACATTCGTCTGAAAAATTCGTATAAAGCTTGTCACAGTGTCACTTTCTATCCTGGTCCAACCAGATTTTTTGTTTTCGATGTGTCTTAACAGTGTCAGTGTCTCAGTGCTAAGGCTAAATTTTGGTTTGAGGCAAGTTTGAAATGAATTGTGTGTGTTGGAAAATCACTTCATGCGTGCGCTTCACGAATTTTAACGCACAATGTTACAAGTTGCTTCCCTATTATAACGGGACAACAATTTGGAAAACGTTTTCAAAGTATTGAAACGTAATTTAACACAAAGCCGTGTTTGTGTTAAATTGTACAGCAAGCGACAGAAACACAAAACAAAAGACACGCGAGTTCGCCTACACTTCGCTGAAATGCCTGCAGGTGACAACCTCATTAATCCAGCACTGTCAATGCTCCTACAGTTTCTTGTTATTCTAGCGAATGAGATACGATGTATTCTACGAGTACGGGAGTACGTGTATTTATTTACCGACTCTGCTTTCATGTGTTTGCAGCGCTTACTTCAAGTGATAAATAAAACATTGCTGTTATCATCATTCTTCTATTCTTCTTCTTTGTGAATATAACAGCGATAACTTCTTTTTAAGTTTTGTTTTGTATCGCCTGTCGTAGGTATATATTTTGACTTTATTACTGACGTTTTAAAGCTCTAAATAGCTTTTCTTTACTTAAATATTTATTTTCATTGTAAAAAGTGTTTCAAACATACCTACTATATGTTTGAAACACTTTTTATTAGGTATAATAATAAAGAGCTATAATGACTCTGTATTGTTCTAGTTCTGTGGCAGATTAGAAAAAGTATATACCAAAACTGATATGTGTGTGTGCACCCTGTGCAAAAATTCTGTGTGACGCCCTCTTAACCTTCCATTCCCTATCTTGAAAGTACCAAACAACTTCATGCAATTTCGCCGCTCATAGGTTAGCTCTCGGCGCCCCCCAATAATTTGGCGCCCTGGGCGTTTGTCCTGCCTCCCCCCCCCCAACGCCGGTACTGATAATAAGTACAGTTTTAAGTAACTCGATAAAAAATTAAAAAGACAAACTGGTTTAAACGAATCCGTAATTTTACAGTCCTTAAATCTTTTATGATTTCAATCAACAAATTCCTTAATCTAAGACACTTTTCTTAACGCTACTTGGCACTGAATCCAATTTTCCCGCTATTACATATTTTTTCTCATTTTATGAAATTTAAGATATGACAAGCCTCACGGTGAAGATAATCCTATTAGCACAGAATAAAGAAACTGAGAAAATTGTTGTAATAAACAAGACGATATTGTTAAAAAAGTTTTTAATATTGATGTTATGATCTAAAATGTAACAATTTAACTAAATTCTATTGTAAGACTAAGGTGCCATGACACATACGTAGGTACATACATATAATCCTATCCTAATTAAAATGCTTACCTAGGTTTACTATGAAATTAATCAAATAAAGCTATTATTATAATCACATGAAACTGTCCTCTACATAATATAATAATATATGCTACAATGAGTACAAGTATACAAAAATAATACACACATACATATATACATACATACATACATACATACATACATACATACATACATATATACATACATACATACCTAAGTGGTGTCTCCGTACATATTTAGGTATATGCATACACGCGTAAATTAAAATGAGTTTTTACTCGTAAGTTTTAATACAATTAGAATGTATAGTACGTATTATTTTATATCCGTCTCCATTAATATATTCAAAACTCGCGAGGAAAAATTTTCTTCCCAGTATCACAAATTAAGTTAAATGTTTTAAATAAGTTTCGTGCGTAGAAATATTTTCTGAATACATAATTGATTGGCCATTCATTATCAATTAGGCGGAAATTTGTTTTCAATTTCGATTTTCAAAGTTTAATGAAAGTACTAAGTTGGAATAAATTTAGTATTAAATCAATTAGGAGATGCGATAAGGGAATAAGATGACGTATTTTTTTCTGCACAATTAATTTTATTTTAACTATATTTTTGCTCGTTCTTGGCAACATACTGCATTGAACAGATTTTACATCTGAATTTAATTTCTAGTAACAGTTAGTAGAAACATCGTAGTTACAATGTAATATTTTAATATCTTTTAAAATGTTATAAAATGTTCCACGTTAAATTAAATGCTCATTTACTTAATTTTAATGCATACAATGTATTTCACATACAGGGCCGGATTTCAGGGAAAAGTAGCATAAACAAAAGTATTTCCATATAGCGCCTATAAATCAAAAAGCTCTTATCAGATATCTCCATCTACTACTAACAAAATAGTTCATAATATTCAAAGAATAATTAGGGGCTTCGGCTTCCACTCCTTTATTGCCTTGAGGCGACACTCCCAAATCCGGCCCTGGTCATATATTCAAAAGGGCGTGTAATATGAAAATCCAGTCAATGAAATAGGGACCGCCCTGGTTGATATATTTTTGTTCTAAGTTAGAATTGAGCAGCAGTAAGTTAAGATTAATATAAGCCATTGATTTACGCCGTGCCGGCTTAATGCGGCCGTTATCACGCGGCGCGCATGTGTCTCAGAGGAACGGCTCTCTCCTACTACAGTATATTTTAATTCAGACTCATACGAATGGAATGTTATTTTATGTTATCTAGAGCACGTATTATGTTAATTTATATTTCAGTTAATGTTTCCTGTTTTCTATGTTTATATGTATTTATCTAGATAAATATTTTTATAGCGAAGCCATGTTTATCGCAGAAAGGAAAATATGTTTAAACGTGCATGCCTCTGAAGCTAAAAAAATAAACATTTATTGCATCTATGGAACCTTGCGGTTTGATTACGATGTCGGGTTAAAAAGGAAAGCAGGAACTAAGGAGAACACTAGTACCTACTTAATGAAAGAATAGACTTAAAAGGGTAGTAACATGGTAATCAGCTCCTACTTTAGTTACGTTTCGTTACTATACGAATCACCAGCGATTTTATATATGTATAAGTAGTATTCAGTAGGCTATAGCTAGGTTCTACGCTCTACCACAATAATGATCCTTAACATTCGCACGGAATAAAAAACAATGTGATACGGCTTATGAGTCGCAAGAAGAGTTACATACATACACACATTTACATACGCATAATGCATTATACTTAATAGTTAGATACATTTTCTAAACATAAATATTGACTAAGTAGACGACCTCGGACATAATCTACTACAACTTATTTCCTAAAATTGGTTACATTTTATTAATCCCATATAATTTCTTCCTAGTGTTTCTTATTGTCAGCATATGTTCATATCATTAAAGAGGTAGCTACAAGGTATATAAACACGGCAAAAATAAAAACAAACAAGAACGCGCAATATCGTCTAATGGCGGGGAATTTTTCTCGCTAAGCTTAATTTATAAGAGCTGTAACATGTGTCGGGGACTGGCAGATTAAAAGTGTAATTTCCGATGGCCACGTCGGCGTTTCCTTCGGACACTGTCAGGGGTTGATGTATTATCATAAGCGTGTTACTTTACGGCTTCTGTGTTTACAGAAATAAAAAATTACTGGATCTTTCGGTGGCTCTATTTTGGTAATTATATTTATTACAAAATTTGGGATTAGTATCCTATTACTAAATTAGAGGTAGAGTCATTAGAGGTCACAAATACATTTTAAGCTTATTATTGAGATCTGGATACTCGCTCAACAAAGTTGTATTTAGATCTAAATGTATAAAAAATTAGTCAAGTGCGTGTCGAGCCACGCGCATGCAGGGTTCCGTAGTTTCCCCCATAATATACGGACATTCTATAATTTAATCTTTAAAGTTTACTTATAATTTAACAAATAACATGTTTATCTAAACAATTTTCAATGAAATTTGGGCGAAATTATATTTTTAATTTGATCGACTATATCTCAATAACTATAAAAGCCTAGATAGCCGTGACAATTTTGCTTTT
>DVXP01003265.1:0-11529 GCA_018235645.1 Junonia grisea
ATAAATGTTATTTGCAGTTAACAATTTTCTTTTTTCTTTATTACAATATTTATGGCAAGACTAGGTATATCCACCAACCCACAGTGGAGTAGCGTGGTGAATTAAGTTCCATACCTTCTCCCTAATAGGAGAAGAGGCCTATGCCCAGCCGTGGGACATGTACAGGCTGTGTTACGTTACACTAAACTAAACTAAAGAATCCATCATCATCAATCGCCTTTGAACATCAACACTATGTTGCAAACGAACATAATTTTTGTTATGCCGATGTGATGGCGATGCGATCTATACAGTATACAAGTGAAACAATTCGTGTGCTGAAGTGTATCTAATCCTTGAAGTTTTATAGGAAGTTTTGGAACAATTTCTTACCATTCGGGACTACAGAACTTTCGAAAATTCGGGTGGTACTAACGGTGAAGCGACTGAGTACACTGCCTCCATTAGGTTAATAAACCTTTTGACTACACTAGAAACCCGGTAATCCGGACCCTGTCTGATTTGGAACCCTTTATAATCCGACATAGTATATTTTATTTATTAAAAAAAAAAAAAAATATACATTCTAAAATTTGTTCGCACCACCAAAATTTTGCTCGACGCGTTGTTTTGATTTTGATTGCTTAGTTTAGTTTACTACATACATTATAAAGTACGACTTATACCGCAGGATACACATATAGAATCATGGGAACTATAATGTGTCGGATTACGAGATACTATTTTGTAAAAAAAATCCGGACTACAGGGGGTTTTAGGGAGTAATAATCCGACAAATTCGGCAGTCCGACACCGCTATGCAAAATGTTTGTCGGATTACCGGAGTTCCACTGTATTACAAAATTTTAAGTGTCTATAACAGTTCGATAGTGCCCAAGCAAGTCCTCAGTGCTCAAGCCGGTATCCCGTGTTCCAGGGCGGCAGCGGAGCGCCCGGCCCGCGCGCCTCCAGTGCGCAGCCCGCCCGGGACGTGGTGAGGACTTTATTTTAAATATTTCAGTATCGCTTGATTCTCTTGAATTAATGTCTGGCAATTTCTTTCCGTCATTTAGAATCGTTTTACTGTGGCTAGTTTCGAATAAGTCATTTTTTCACATCAATTACTCGATACGATTTGTAGAATCATTTAAAAGATTAAATTAGCCGCGGTAGTGTTGTGGTAACTTACTTAACTACAGTAGCGTCACGAAATAAGCCTACTAAATATTTTTATTTAGTCGCTTTAAGCGCTTATTTTGGAGGTCTTTGCCCATTAATGGGACATTACCAAACAGTTTCTTAACACTCGTGTTTTAACGTTCCAGGAGTCGTTCGCGGGCAGCGCGCCGCCCCGGATTTGATGCGACGGCGCGTGACGCGCCCGCGGCCCCTCCCTGTCGGCGGATACCGGCCCTGCGCGCGATACCGAGGAACCCCACCTATAGGCCCCCATAGGCCCCTCCCAAGCTAGAACCAAGCCTTTCCGTTCTACTTGGAGAAAGAAAGGTAACTTTTGCTATCGACTTACCCACAATGGACAGAATCTTCGGGCAAGAATTTACGGGTTCCACGGTATCGCACGCACGGACGATGCGTATTTTTAATATAGTCTACGTTAATATTCGTTGCGAGATTGTCCTTCGAGGTCGCGAAGTTCTCCGCAGAGAGGAAAGAGCAAGATTCCACGCGTGTGCCGCGGGGGCACCGGGTGTTTACAAGCGTGTTACATCCGCCGCCTCGGCGATACCCACTATTATATTATCTAAATTTTGACCTAAATTTTTTTGGTACCTACCTGCAAAAAATCTTCTAAAACTACCCTCATTAGTTTACACATTGAGAAAACTCTTCAATTTTTTGAGTACTAAAACTTTGAACATTTTCACGATCTATAATATTATATCTTATTAAACAGGGTGTAATATAAAGCAGGAATTATTAAAATGCACTAGTGGGTACCGGCGGGGCGACACTCGAATCTTTAGATAAGTAGCGCACTGCTGTGATATACTGTAGGCGAGCGGGCCCAGCCGCGGCCGATACTCTCGTTTGAACTTGTAATTATATCCTTTGTTATATCACCTAGGACCCTAGGACCCTAGGTACCCAAGACCCTACGGCCCTAGGTCCCTAGGCCCCTAGCCAGGACGTCGGACGTCAGTACAGGATCCAATCCGAACGCCAAGCGTCATTTTAAATTTAGCTTTTTATAATACGACTCGAAGAGTCGATAAATGTTTTAAATATAATTTTAGTTGCTATTGTATATCGTATTGCATTATTGGCACGCTTCAGAAGACCCAATGATTTGCGATAAAAGAAAAGATAACAAAAAATTTTCGGTTATTTATATTTCGGCGTACTAGAACGACAAAAAATGAGAATTTAGACTAAAAGATTAAATCGTCATAAAAGACATGAATGTCTATAAATATTTTCGGCTAAAACATTCGAAATTCAAAATTTCAGATATTTTATTTAGTTAAAAAGACAATGTTTTTTATCGCGATGTACTAAAAGTAGGGTAGTTTCCCTGTCTTTATTCATTGGCATAATCTGTGCTTATATAAAACCCAATCAATTGAATTGTAGTGGGGTAGTTTATGTAATTATATATGATATGTTTTAAGTAATATATAGTATGTTTTAAATTGTATCGCGCGCGCCCTCTAGCGGCCGCGGCTGCGCGCGTCGGATAAGCTAAGTTGGGTTTGTAAGCACCCTGTGTGGATTGCTATATTTCGCTACTGGAAATATACACCAATTTGATGGAATTGGAATTCCAGAAAAAAAAAAATAATTTTGCCAAAACAAAACCGATTTACGTTTCAATATAAAGTATCTTTACAATACGATTGTGATAATTTTAATTTTAAAAGAGGTTTGGTATTGGCAATGCGTTTTAAGATTTTGGGTACGTTAATATACCAATATACCATTGGTTTTGGGTGGGTAGTTAAAAATTTGGATGAGATATTGCTAAAATGCTTGATTACTAAAATGTAGTAAAAAAAATCGGGTGATATTTCCAGTAGCGCGCGTGTAGCGCAGCGAGAGAGCAGCGGCGGTCGGGCCTCGACTACTGAATATTAAAAATCGTGCATTTCCGTTCATTTCTATTAGTTTCCGATCAATTCCGTTGTACCGTTCACTCGACTAGACTCACCGCATCGCTTCTCTCGGACGAGATCGTCCAAACCTTTTGTACACCTCTTGAATTTACGATAATAATAATAATAAATAAATAAAAAAAATATACAAAAACACAGCAAAAAAAGTATAGGCTGTTAAGTGTTACGATAAGTAGGTACGTAGCTATCTACTCGAGTCAGTCTAGTGATAACTCGTTTACGTTACTAAGGTCATAATTTCGCTTCGCTTCGGTTCGCATCGGTCCGCATCGCTTTCGGCCGACCACATCGATATAGTTTAACGTTGTATAATGTAAATATATTGTGTCGTGATTGTGAACGCGGCGTGCTCTCGCGCTGCTATACAATAATACGATAATAAAAGTTCTGTAAACGTTTGCGAGTAAGGTTTTTAATTATTATTTTTTTTTTTAGAAATTAATAATGTCGCGATCGCACGCCGCGGATGTGTTTCCGCTTTTTGTTCTGTTCGCTGTACAGTGCGTAAGCGAGCGACGTCGGGGGCTTAGCTTGTATATGTCATCGTAAAATTGTAAACACTGTTAGACTACAATGTATCTCGCGAGATTGTTATCGAAAGACCGTATCGCAACATAATGAACTTGACTTGAAAACAAATTGTTTATGTTGCGTTAGGTTAGGTTTTTTAATTGTTAAATAAATCATAACCTAACCTAACCCAACTCGCTTCAAATAATGAACCTAACCTAACTTTTGTATGTGGTTCTCAATATATCGACAATTTCAGTTGACAATCACACGAAACATATTGTAATCTAACGGTTTTTACAATTTTACAGTGACATTATATTCTATATAATACAATTACGTTAATTCGAGCTCAATCCCCGGCGCCGGCCCGCCTGTTTGTTCCTCAGTGAAGATTACTTATGAAATGTATATTTATTTTTAGCAATAGTTGTACTCGATCATCGAAATACTGGATACTGTGTTGCGATACGTGAAGTACAGCCAGAAAGAAATATATCATTGTTTTTAGATAGATACTCTGTCCTGTTTAGCAGCTACTATATTACTAGGTTGCATAGATTACTCGCTCTGTAAAACTGTAGAGATAAATTCTATTTTCTGTATGTTTTTATTTTTTTTTAATCTGTGACGAAGACAATCGCAGTACACGTTGTTTTTAACCCCTCATTCCACGATTTTTTCGACGGCATCGTAATTGTAAATTTGTAATAGTCTTCCCGCACACGAGCGTCGCTTTGCTAAACGGTTGCTCGACTAATACGTATACGTTAGTAGAGGGCGCTCGCGTCGGGCCTTAAACGTAACTTAGTGTATCGTCGCCCTAACGAACCATAGTCATAGTTGACGTTAGATTGCATCCGACGGTCAGAACTCGATTCCGAACGACAGCAACGATGCAGTCTATGACGGTCCTCGGTTAGGTTAATTTACAGTACATTTCTCCTCAGCCCCTAAAATAGAGTGGGATAAGTTGGTGACGTCCGATAACGTTAAAATATAGAAAAAAAAGTAAAAAAATACATATTTAAATCACTTCTCTATACGAATAAAAATAGAAATTTATCCGGAGCCGGAGCGGCGCCTCATCGTGTCGTGTCGTGTCGCGTCGTGTCGCATCGTGTCGCGTCGTGTCGTGTCGTGTCTGAGCGGGCGGCGCGACCCTCGTCCGTGTTCCGCATCGTCTGTACCGAGGGCTAGTGGCTTAATTTTAAACAACAATTTATGGTACAAAATGTAATTTTAGTTCCATAGACGTTTAAGATTTACAGAGTTTATATATATATAGAGATGATCGAACCGCCGCGCCCTACGCGGTGTATTATATATTGTACGATGATATGAGATGTTTAACTTGAAGTTGTTAATAGTGTACGTCGTGAAGCTAGTTATCGCGTGAGTTCAATACGTCGGCAATAGGCAGTGCGTGAGTGGTGGTGTGACGCTACGGGTTTTTGATTTTCGGAATTTCTGTGTTCTGCCGGCCGGCGGGTCCTTCGTCTATCCTCTACCCTTATTCCTTCAAATTTAAATATAGTAGAATCTCAATTATCCGTACACCGATTATCCGGATATCCGATTATCCGAAATTATCTTTCACTGTTCTGATTACCAATTCAACGTTGTAACAAGAAACGTTGAAATTAATTCCCACTTCCAACCTGTCCGTACTTTCATTTCAACTTATAAGTTATACTTTTGCACACAATTCTGTTTAAGTATCTACTTTATGTAACTTTAAAATGTTTAGAAAGACACTTCTTATATCGTATTATCCAAAAGACGTGTGGAAAACACTTTCGCCTATAAAAATTTATTAAAATTAATTATAGTTTGGTATGGCTTTAAAATCCGAATTATTGTAAAATCGAAATACCCCTAGTTTCAATTGATCCGGACAACCGGGTGTCTACCGTCCCATAAAGTTTTAGTTTTCATTCAGATGTCCCCCCCTTTCCTCTCTCCTCCCCTCTCCTGCCCCCCCCGCCGCCGGCGCTGAGTGCTCGAAGCTGCCTCCTGTGATACCTCGCGCCGCCCGCCGCAGTCGCCTCGTCACTTACTCGCATCGCTTTTACTGGAAAACAGTTCTGAGGAGATCTTGACTCTTAAATTTGGGGATTATGTGCCTTTTTATTACGTATTAGTTGGTCATTGTCCGTGGCTAATTATTTGCGATTGTCCTAATAATCTTGGAGACTTATCTTGGACAAATATTTGCCTTCTTATCCTAATTTAGATTCCTAAAGTTGGCATCCTCATTTTCCAATAAATTTAAACGACCGGAAGCTTCTCCATACGAATATGGTCGTATGTAAATGTAATTAACTACAAAGATCTCGTCTGAACCAATTCCGATATTTCATTGCGGCTCACAGGTCCACGTGACGGTTCACTTCCTCACATTATTTTCTAAAGGCTTAGCACTGCCACTGACGAATTTTCTACGAGACCAAACTTCATGAACATATAGCATTTATTTGAAGAATTCATTGAATACTAATGCGCTAAAAAAGTGCATCTACATCCGCTCCTCGCCTACATTACTACAAGTAGACATGATCCTTGCTTAGCGGAGTAGTTCCATGATTGATGAGAAAATTAGTTTAGTCGAATAGTTCAGAGTCTCTGTGACGTCATCGCGTGAGTGACGTCATCGTAGAAATCACGTGACCCCGTGAGCCGCCAGCCGCAGGTGTGTGTGAAGTGATAGTCAATTATTATAATATTCATTAGCATCCGCCTCGTCGACGTCAGACCGGCCCGTATATATCGATTTTAATGAAAAAAGAGATGATATTTACAACGTATGAAATCGTTTCGGATATGAGGAACAGATGCAGCAGAAATTATTTTGGATGTATGAGAAATAAAAGATCAATTATTATTATCAGTTGCAAGCCGGTGTGACGTCGACGACCCGCGCCGCTCCCGCTCCCCGCGTTATACATACATACATAGGCACTTAATAGATACTGATCGATACTGGAAAATAAAGAAAAAAAAAATAATAAAAAAGATTCAGAGTTATAATAATAGTACGTTAGTTTTAATTATATTTCTGATATTGATTGATGTTTTGCTAAAAGATAATTTATCTGTGCGTTACGTTTGATGTCGCGTGGAGCTCGCTCTGCCGCCGCAGCCTTCGCCGCCGCGCATCGCCTGACCGGTGTGCTCGATCGCGTTACAGACTATAAGGCTATGTTCATACTATACAGTGGCGGATTTAACACGAGCGGCGCCCTAGGCCCTGTTTCATACGGCGCCCTAGCCATCCTCTATATGAGCTAGAAAAAAAAGGTCGACACGACATCTTAAATGTACTATTTTGGCTAAAAAAGGTCGTCCGCCTCGTTTGCAATTTTGCCACTGAAATGCGAATTTTGTCGCCTCTAAAAATCTAGCGCTCTAGGCCCGGGCCTCACGGGTTATAGGTAAATCCGCCACTGATATTAATACGTACGTTTTTTAGTTAGCAGTCTTGCCCGTTGTTTTATCTTTTAGTTATCGACACGTATTATAGTTAGTACCGTTCGCGTCCCACGGGGACGGGCAGGACGCACCTCCGATCAGGCTCCGTCATTCACCGATTACCCGCCACTGCGCGAGTAACCTCAGTTAATTCGATTACATTTAAGCAATACCAGTACCTGAAATTGATAGAGATGAAAATATAATAGACGGGAACGTTGGTCGAACTCATAACTGGATCGAAGAGCGGTGTCGAGCATTCTCGCAGGATAGAGTTCGCAGATTCATTGTTGTCAACGGTTATTTGATTTGCGTTTTAGTATCGAATTCATCGTTAAATCCGATTGGCCGAACGATAGGGCACTGAGTTCCGGCGAGGCGATGGCACGCCGACGAGACGATATTTCGACAGCTTCATTACAATACGGTGGTGCCGTCGGCCAGTCGCTGAGATCGAAGTACGGGAGTACAGGTTAGGGTAAACGGTTGAAGGGATCACGTGCGAGGTGATAAAGTTAGCCGTAAGGACGAAACGACTTAACTGATCGCTCGCCTGTACCAGTTTTGTCGGAGTACGCTTAGGCGGTGTGTTGTACGACGCCGCGGACGACGGGCGCGTCCGACATCCGCGGCGAGCGTACGTTTTGTACGCTGACCTCCAAACGGTGCGATTGTACGATATTAAGCACCCGTGTAACGTCCAGGAGGCGGCGGTTACGGCTTAAGTCTGTCTTATATAAATGATAACATCAGTGTATAATTTGTTAGTAAGTGCTAAGTGTGTATAGGTCGGGAGTTTATTCCGCGTGCGCAGAGTCGCGACTCGACTCGATTCACGTCACGAGTGATAAGCTATAATATCATGAATGTGGAGGTAAAGGTGAACGAATACTGCCAATCGATTGTAGTTTATATTAAATAATGGATAATGATTTGTAGACTTAACGATTTCGAAATATTATGTCCTAAATATTTCATATTTTATGTATAGTATTGGTATATGCGGCGGTGCGCTCACGTCCGATCACGATGCGTCAGCTCGCTGTTGGGCCGTGAGCGCGTGCCATGTAAATGTTTTCCTTAGGGTGAGGACGATGGATACAAACTGTGTTCTGTAGTGTACCGAGCGACAGGGCGTTGTCTAGATAGGTTTGCACTTGACGCGGCGGCCATTCCGCGGCCCGAGCGCGTATCGCTTCCGTCGCCATTTTGATGAACGCCGAGCCGGCCCGTGGAATGGCCGCCGCGATAATTAGCCGTGAACTATGTTCACGGAAAGCTAAGTTGTAAAAAAAAAAATAGATCGCAATATAATTTGTGGTGTAAGGCATGAAGATGATGGCATATTGGGTGTTGTGTATGGAGAGGGGTAACCGCGGTTTCGGATGGCGGACTATGGCTATCTTAATGACGTTTTTTGTAATAGTTTTTGTTCCATCAAGTTTGGTTTTCTCTCTTTGGTAACGCCGAAACGAGAGAGCTGCTAATGAGAATAGACTGGGCACCCAATATGTTGGAGTAGTTGGTAATTTGATATCGTAATGTACGGAACTGTGGGACTGACGTGGCTCATGTGATGAGGATAAATTTTTTGGACTTTTTAAATTATGGTTTCAAAATTTTTTAAATCGTGTTTAACACGAGACGTTTGTCTTGAGACTGGTTCAGTTTGTGTTGGGCGCGGGTGTGGGCGGAATATAATGTCTTAGATTTTGTAACGTTGGGGTAATGCTGGATGAAGGAATGATAATTCTGTCACAATCTAAGATATTTCTATTCGCCTTGCACCGGCCCCGGGCGCTCTTGTTACGTAATGTGAAACCTCATAAATCTGTGATATTGGTCCGACGGACTAATTCCCCAATTCTCTAAAAGTCGGACTAGTTCGACCCACAAGTCTTGCAGTCAAATTTTTCTCAACAAAAAGCGAGAGGCGACAGATTACGCAGCGAGCGCGCCAGTGAGATTTTGTATCCAAAGATTGCAAAGTGTGATGAATTTTCCTATAGGTTTTTATTGTATTATAATGGTATATTATATACTTGTTGTTTTCTGTTGTTTGACACTAGCTACTATTGATAGAATGTTTGGAACATTGACAGATCTCCCGATCGAATTTTAATCATTTATTAGAGCTGTTATAATTTTGTGTATGTGAGTGGAACGGTTTGTAAAATGGAAGACACTAGTAATTCCTGAAGGGCTCACTCGTACTAACAATATTAATATTCGATGTAATAAAATTATACCCTCTTTTTTTTTAACCTGAAGGCATTACTGATTATTTCAGGAGCCAGTGTCTATCACTTTTTATATTTTACGTATTTATCGGAGCGGTAAGGGAAATGTAATCCGCGCACAAATCAAGGGAGGCTTTTTGTATCGAGCTATGAATTTGGGTCGGAAGTTGCCAAGCGCTACCGACAATGATTTGTGGGCGGAGGGTTTTGTATCGGTAGAGGGCAGTAAAACTGCGGCGATATGGTGCTTGTGTGTACTTACGACGGATATACTATATATTATTTCTATATTTCTGAAAATAAATCTTTACGCTTATTTATTTTTCTAATATTGTGTGAAATTCGAAATTTCGGTGTAGTCACTATGCCCTTTATAATTTTTAACGTCTCGCTAAGTTTTAACTTTAAGAAGTATTTGTGAACGTGACACTGTCATTATTCTCGAAAGTTTTGTTTTAATGGAATCATGTGAGATGTCGCGAGCGGATGTCTTGAATCTTTTCTGAATAGTGCCGTGTCGCGTGACGCCATCGTGACGTGAGATGCGATGGAGGGTATCGCTCGACATACACAAGGCGGAATATTGGTGCGCGACTGCGACGCGCGGTGTGCCGTAGGAAAGTTTTATGATAAATGGTGAAAAAATAAAGAAATTACAAAAAAACGTGCATGTTTTGTTTTCTTTTAATCCTTAATAGGCTCTTTCTCGCGGCTGTGCGTGGATGTCGTTTATCATTGAGTGTAAGAACACATTATTTCTTCGGGAACAGCTCATTTATCTGGGACAAAAAGATATCCTATCTATCTTAATCTTGGCTTCTAACTTTACATTTGCAAAGTATCATAACAATCAGTGAAAATCAGTCAAAAATGGTTCAGTAGTTACTACGTAGATGCGAGACAAAAAGACAAACAAACTCACTTGCCCGTAAAGTAAAATAGAAAGATGTTCAGCTACGAATCGGATGATGTGTTTCAGGATTTCCTCTAACAAGTACAGTTTTATTTTATTTATTTTAATAGGTTTACCAACAATTGTTTACACCAATACAATGCAAAATAGGTATTTATAATCTAGGGTACAGTGCAACAACTACTTAAAGGTAAACTCCGCTTGCACACAAATTTAAATAAGTCTATTTTAAAAAACTATAGAAACAATTTTTTTTGCAAATTTAAAAAGTACAAAGTTCACAAGAAAGATAAAAAAAAATTTCTTGATGTTAAACCGTATCCCTAAAAATGTTGACGTTTTGCTGTCTCTACTATAGACTGGGCACCCAATAATTATTGTTTTAATTATAAAAGTGTTATTATTTTAATCAAGATTCAAAATTAATGATATTAATAGAGTTTCAACAGAATTATTGCTATCTCTTTAACCTCCAGAGACAAGCCAGTAATTTTCAAATTAGAATAACTTTGGTAGGATCATATGATGTTGTTGATATCTTACTGGAAAAATAGATTTGCTAGTTAGGAAATTCATGGGAACGACGAGTATCTAGCAAATTAAAAGATGTAGGTACAAAATCTCCGAAAGGGAATTAATTGCTTTTTCACGGTAAGGCTGATTTAGAACCCCAAAATTCCTTCAGTATTTCTTGCTAACGCCTGTAGTTATCAAATTTTGAAACGAAGTTAAAAATTCATCCACTTATATTATTAGTTTTATTTATTTTGCACGGTAAGCAGTCTCTGCACATCTTGCAGCGGCTGTTCTTTTTCCGTGTCTTTTAATTAATTAATATTAATATTGTCTATTGTGTGTCGCTTATTAGTAATCTTGCTTAAAAAAACTTACGGAGCGATATATAGGTACAGGTGAGCAGGGCAGAGTGTAAATACAATACCACCGATGTTTCTATTTAGGACAATAAGGAGCGGTGAGAAGGACAGCGAGCAGGGCAGTAGGCAGGGCTGAGTAGGTAGGTAAAAGCGCCATATTACGTTATTAAGTGAAATAATGAGTTATAATTTATGTGACTCTTATCTGACTTATCCATATCTTTAAATGAAAATCATATTAAGGTCACTTTGATGAAGGTAGAGGAAAATCAGCATATCTCTTAAGGTAATTTGGAACATTTCGACATCTAGGAAGGGGGTCGTTCAAGTATTACGTAAAGCAATTTTTGAAGATTTTAGACCTCCCCCCCTTCCCCCACATGTAACACACCGTAACGTTGTTCTGTACC
>DVXP01003266.1:0-11528 GCA_018235645.1 Junonia grisea
GTTGACTACGGCCTCCCACGCCGATCGCCGACACGACTGCTCGCAGGGAGAGATTTCGCCCGATTTCCTGGACCAAGACCTGCCTCTCGCGGTCCACGCGGGACACGCCTCCAGCGTGTGTTGGGCAGCGTCTTGGTCCGCCCCGCAGTGGTGACAAACCGCCGTCGCCTCGCGTCCGATCCTACACAGGTACTCTCCGAAAATTAAAGGGTCCTTAATAGATTAACTAGGATTATTAAATGGTAACGGAAAAAATCGATACACATACAATGTTATTAGAAATGATGTAACTAGAAAAATATTTACTTTCGTGCATGATTTTTAATAATACACCTTTGAGTTAAACGAAGCGTGTGTGTGTTACGTTAATCGCGACGATTATGCGGGAGGAGCCAATGATATTTTTTGCCTAATTGAGTGCTACAATATTTTTAAAATCGTCCAGTTTTTTACTATTAGTCTACCTACCCCAATAGTTAACCAGCTCTGGTCTCCCCTACATTTTTACCGAACAGTTAAAACTGCCCAACTAATCAATAAACTTTCGTTTATACTCCATCTTTTTACGGGCCAAAAGTTTATTTTAAAGTTTCCTCCTTTAATAAATGCCTATAAAAATAACAACAACTTACCTACTTAATAAGTTTTTTTTTCTTTATATATACCTAAGTGAATTTACTGTCTCAAAATGTATTATAATAACTTGGTCGATGAATTTTGAGGATAAATTAAAAACACAAAATGTAATTTGAGTTGTATTTAATAAAATACTATTTTTTATAAAGTTGCATCTCATTTATAAATATCTTAAAATTAACTCTTACAAAATAAGTTTGACTCTGTCGTGAAATAAATAAATTATTAATTTTCCTCTAACACCTTTTAGTAAATCTACTATTAATTGTTGTTGTAGAGGTATTTTCAAATAAAAAATAAATATGTAAATAAAAACGAAATCCAAAAAATATTTTAACAAACCATTCTATTACTCTGGGATCGTTTTGTGTATGTACAATATTTTTTCTAAAAAGTCCCCGAGGAATTGGGAACCTCCTATTTTTTCTGTCGGCTAAAAATCAAATTTTATAGCCCCAAAAAATTTTATTTGTAATCAAATAAATAATATTTATTATTTTTACTAGCGCGTAAAATATTTTTTTCCCAACAACCAAATGTATTCAAACTTTTTTCATTTAAGATAGCAGTACCCTACACACGTAGGAAAACTTTGGTTAGTCTTATAAAGAAAATATCCAAATTAACAACCATAGATTATAAAAAATATATTTATCAGTCGAAAGATAAAACAAAAAGTACCAAATTTAAACCATTAGAACCATGAAAAATGGCCACTTATTTGTTTAATATAACTATATAATTATTTTAACGATATATTATTCTAGTTTATGAACAATTTCAGCTAGCTTCCGCTCTTCTTCTGTCATATCTTTGTCGTCCCAGCCCCACACTGGGTTTTCGGGGTGGTTGTGGTCGTCTTCGGAATCTTTGACCTCCATGTGGGAGGGATGGCTGCCGTCTCCTGTCCTCGCCACTCGCTTACGGATCATTTCTTGAGACACTGTCTTAAGGTCGTAAGCTAATCCTGTGGATAGAAATATTAACATTATTAAGGTTTATTATTTTAACATTTTTCTTAATGAAACAAAGGTTTCACCTTAGGATAAAGTTATCGTTTCAGCAGTCTAGGTATGTATGGGTGTGTATGTTTGTGTTTGTTTTTTTTTCAGTACGATACCGAACTATGTTACCGAACTGGTTTAGCCGATTGGTTTGATATCATTTTGTCTGCCCACAACTTACAATGTAACTTTTGAATGAACAAGAGTGTATTGTAAGAAAAGGTTACCGTATTTAGCGGCAATATCGATGAGGGCTGTTGACACGTTGGTGCTGTAGTTCCCGAGCTCAGCCGCCTTGTAGTCCCAGGGGAAGACGTGGTGGTAGTTGTGCCAGCCCTCGCCGAACGCACAGATCGCGACAGCCTTGTTGTCTGTTGCGCCTATGTATCTAGAATAACCATTTGATTATAAGAAAATACTCAAAGATTCGTACTAACTGAAATATAAATGTGGCTGCCCATTGGCGGGTTATACTTAAAGCAAAGTAGGCCCGTGCCTAGGGGCATAAGTGCACAAGGGGCGCACCAGTGCAGAAGGGGGCGCTAAGTAAAGAAAGGAAGGACGACCTTTTTTTTATGCTAAAACGATATATTCATGATAGGGAAAGGAGGGTGATAAGCTTTTTTTAGCTCATCATCTCATGAGGCGGTTTTTGTGTCAGTGCCTACGGGCGCTATTTTTCATAGGCAGAACAAAGTGTACAGAAAATAAAAATGTATCTAATATTAAGATAATTTGTCTTAAGCAATAGATAGTACCTACTCGTTTTCAAATTTTCTTATGTTATGTTGTATACGAACAAATATTTGTTCCATTTTGGGTGAATGAAAACTATGTTCCTCAGTTATCTATACCTACTTATTTTATTATAAAGAGGAAAGTATTGTATGTATGTATGTATGAAATTTTGTAAGAATTAAACTCAAAAATAACGACGTGTTTCCAAAAATTCATTAACTATTAGATTGCTACATTATTCTGACTAACAAAGGTTATGTTTTAAGCACATACCTATTTACGGATAATACGGATTGCTCGTAATTAACGTGAATAGTCAGCCTATAATAATTATTTGTTGCACACAACCTAATTGGCAGTGCTTCATATCAGGCTTAAAATTCATTCTGGAATTTGGGAATTGCTAAAGCTAATGCCAATACCTACACTCTATTAATACAGTAATAATACATCGAGAGCTCTCTAACGTTTGGTTAGTTAGAATGGGGTCAGTGACGGGCGTTAGTTATTTGTACTCATTATAACTTTCACTGAATAAACATGTGCATGTCTTTTTAACATTTACATTAACGCAACATGATATAAACCTATATTTTGCATAATGGTTTATCCTTTTCACTTTCAGAATTATTTCACCCATGTCGCATATTGTCGACAACCCTAACGAAATTTGTAGAAACGTGATAGATAGGTCTCTCAATTAAACTTTAGGGATTTTACCTTTTAACTCAATATGAAGTCATATTAGGTGACATCACTCATCGTAATAACACTAAATTTAACTTTATTTGTCACCTGTGTGACTAACGTTACAGTAAGTTTTGTTTGCTTTTTCAAAGAAATAATAGATGGCGTTAAGAGAGTTGAGTTGAGTGATCACTGGACAAGTGATTCGCATCTTCAGTAATTTCTCAAAATTCTATACTTACTCGAAAACGACATGTAAGTATCAAGTATCTACCGACATAAGGAGATTAAAGCTGCACAAAGATTACATAGTAGTTATGATTATAGATATATAGTTTGTAATTGAAAAATTATAATAGTCTATATCAAAATCATGTTGGAAACGTATACGTATTATGAGTGGCGGATTTAAGCTTCTTGCCGGCCTAGGCCCTAATTCATAGACCGGCCCTAGTTTAAAAAAAAGGTCAACTTCCGCTCCCTATCTTAGAAATTCCAATTGAGCTATAAAAAGTTCGTCAGCCTTATTTACAATTTTGCCGCACCACAAAAGCTATTTTTGCCGCTCTAATAAGTGCCAACCTAAGCCCGGGTCTATCTGGCCTACGGGTAAATCTGCCACTGCGTACTTATTTATTATTTATAACATCAAAATAATTATACAGTACATAATAAGAATGTCAAGTGGATAAGGGAAATCTTGACTAAAAGAAAAATTATATTGATGCCTCTCTAACGTTAACATGTTTACTGGGTTGTTATAATTTAATTAATACGTTTTCACAACATACGGAAATACTCCAGAATAATAAGTTTGCTAAATTATATCACAATTACTAATAAGTAATAAATAACAGGTGCTCAATTTATAGATAAAATTTGAATTACGTGAGTACCTGATTAACAGTATATTTGTTAAAAATAAAAATGTATAATGCAAAGATGGAAGACATTGCTATTAAAATTTATAAGGCGTCGCTTGTACGCTATTCCTTATCATCGTAATTTACTGTTTTCTAAGAAGTTACTTAAAATCGTATTTATTTTCATTAGATTCAAGTTTTTAGTAAAAACATTTTTATATTCACTAGACAGATTGCTATTGTACAATTGTAACAATTTTTTGTTGAGTTTTCCTTATTAATGTAGTAGGTTAGTGTTCGACATGTTAATTTTCCGTCACACATGTAAATTAAATATACATATTAAGTTTACATACTTATGCATTTTATCTAGTGCATATATATACTATTCTAGGCAACTTACTCGTATCTACACTACTATTTTAAAGAGAAAAGATTTGATTATTTGTTGCTTTTTTAACTGAATGGGCTTCGACCAAAACTACTTGACCGATTGGAAATAATTTTTCAATGTGGCGTAACTACATTATCTGCGGTAAACATAGCCGGAATGAAGTCGAGGTGTTCTGGTAATTATATTATTAAAATTTTCTCGTTTTTATAAATAGCAGTATAACTTAAATGCCTATATAAAACTAATTAAAATTAATAAGCATAAAAGTAATGAGATCTTACTTGTCATACGGCCTGTTGCCCCATATGTGGGCAGCGGAGTTGACGAGCCAAGTGAAGTGGAGTGACAGAGTGTACCGCATGATGGCGGCGCCGTACCATGAGGTCCACGGGTTTTCATTCCACAACGCTACTGGTATCCACGTGGGTAAGATGAAGCAGATGATCGGCATCAGAACCAGGTACGTTCTGTAATAAAATATGTTTTAATTAATTAAAGGTTGACAAATGAAGAAAGTGAAACATAATTTTTGTAACCGTTTTACAAAAGTAGTATGGAATTGAGCGCAGTTAAAGATTATATGACATACTAGCTTACGCCCGCGGCTCCGCCCGCATAGAACTCATCTATCGGTGTACACTTATTTATGTAACAGTTTATTTATAATTTGGGCTTATAACTCATAATGTTATTTTAAAATTTTATAAAAATCCATTCGGTAGCTTTTGTGTAAAAGGTTAACAAACAACCATGCATCCTATATCAGAAAACTTCGATGTTATACACGTTTGTAATATTAATAATAATTTAACCAAGCTACGCGCTGAAGGGTTTCGTAGTTTCCATCATAATATGCGAATATTTATTAATTTAATTAAAATAAATCTTAAAAATTTACACGTTTAACTTAAAATATTTGAATGAAAATTGAGCAAATATTTGTTTTTAATTTGATCGGCCCTTATTTTTATTAACAACTAACGTCAGTGCAGTGTCATACGCTGAGCGCGATAGACGTGCCGCCTAGATTTATTGTTGTTGCTTCTTACCTGCGATCGATAAGCGCGTACGCGCGCGCGCGTGTGTGTGTGCGGCCGGCGATTGCCGGCGCAGGTGTGAATTACGCGAGACCGTACTATGAAATATATTTAGTATGGCGCGTTCTACGTCGTCGGATGATATCGATATTTATGAGAATACCAATATGAATACTGATATACCTATCCACTCGTATACTACAAACGATGAACAAACTAATAACATTATTAATGAGAACTTCGACATGAATACTTTGGAATCTACCCATTTGCCTCCGACCAACGTACAGCAATCTTATAGCGCTAGGGAATCTAATATTTCTAACAAAAGGACGCGAGATGTTGATGAAGCAGAAATTTGGCACGTAGTGTCCAAATCCGGTAAGCGATACGCTCGTAGTTCTCAGAACGATAGAATACCAGAAGAAAAAGTTGAGATTAGTGTCACATCCAAAGAACCGTTGCCTAAACAATTTGCCTTTGCCCGTTTACTTAAGAATAATAATATTCCAAATATCCTAAGAATCAGATATATTAACGCTTACAAATTAATAATACAATTTGAAAATGAATCCGGACTAACAAAATTATTGGAATGCCAGGAAATAAAAAATAAGGGCTGGAACTTACAAAGAACCCTGGAGGTTGGTGTTTCATATGGAACTATTAAAAACGTGGAATTAGACTTGTCTGAAACTGACATTTTGGAAAGTATTACTAGCACGGCTGAGTTAATTGCAGTAAAACGGCTTAACCGCAGAGACAACAATGGAATCCAAGGATGGACACCAAGTGAGACTATACGTCTGTGTTTCAAGGGATCCTCTTTACCTGCGTATGTTCATGTATATGGAGTGCGAACTAAGATTGAAACTTATACGTTCCCAGTAACACAATGCTCTTTCTGCTGGCGTTTTGGCCATCCTAGAAAAGTTTGTCCTAGAAAGAAACAAGTGTGTGTCAAGTGTACCAAAGATCATGAAAATTGTGAGACTGATGAAACTAATTTTGTATGTGTGAATTGTCGGGGTAACCATATGTCCTTGAGCTTAGACTGTCCAATACGCATAAAAGAAAAGAAAATCAGAGAAATAATGGCTGACTTTAACTGCACATATAAAAGAGCTCTCACTATGTATGTACCGCCAAACACCCCATCTCCTCAAGAATTTAATACCGAAGTTCAAGAAGATCGTCAAGATATTAGTGACAATATAAATAGTTCACCTTCTAGAATTTCAACTTCTTACGCATCTGTTACTGCGTCAAAACTAACTCGTAAGGAACAAGATGCTTCTGTAAGCAAGCAACAATCGTCCAAATCTAATAATAAAAGAAGAAGACACAAAGACGAGGATGATGATGATATTAACTGGAGTGAAGTAATGAATCAGGTGCCAGATACAGAATCTTTAGAAGAAAATACCGCAAGAATTATGAACTCTAAAACACATAAACGAGAAGAAAGAGGCCATATCTCATTTTATGAATTTTTGAAAAGAATTGGAAATATCATTCTAAATAAAAACCATACCATTCATGAAAAAGTTAATGAAGTTTTGAAGATGTGCTGCAAATGGTTGTATGATTTTGTTGCTAACTTTATCCCTGATTTGAACTTCATTAAAAATATATTTAATAATAGTTAATGGATAGGGTATTACCAAAAGCAAAAGTCAACATCATCCAATGGAATTGCCAAAGTTTAAAAAATAAGACTTTTACCTTAGAACAGTTATTAACATTAGAAAAAATCCATATAGCAGCGTTAAACGAAACTTGGCTGGATAGTAACACGGACCTTAGAATTAAAGGGTACAATATATTTCGCAGCGATAGAAGCGACGGCTATGGTGGTGTTGCAATTATTACTCACCATTCAATTAAAGCGCAAGTTCAGAACATAACAAACCGCAACGCCGGTATCGAACTAATTTACGTCAAAATATTTAATTTAGATTATTTAGAGAACATTGTTTCTATTTATTGCCCGCCATCCGTTACGACCTGTCAACAAGATTGGGATCAGCTTTTCTCTATGTTCTCGGAAAAAACTCTTCTACTTGGAGACGTGAATGGCCACCACTGTAGTTGGTCCTCTAAAACAGACTCCAGAGGCAGCCAAATATTTGATTCCCTGCTTAATTATAACTTTATTACCTTAAATGACGGCCGGCCGACTCGTATTAAATTAGTAAACGGCATTTTACATCAGTCCGCTCCAGATATCACCGTAGTTTCGTCTGATGTGGCAATTGAATATGACTGGAGCATTCTGAATGAAACTCTTGGTAGCGATCATCTTGTATTAAAAATTTCTACCGCTGCTAACTCTAACCCTTCATATATTAAAAAAAGAAATTTAAAAAATGCTGATTGGGACTCTTATTATAAAATACTCGAAGACAGATTATCACGTTTTATAATACCTGACGACCTACAAGAAGCTTACGATTCATTTATTAACGAAATAAATAAAGCAGCCAGTATATCTATTCCATATATAAAAATTTGCCACGATCCATGCTCAAAATTTATACCGATACCTTACTGGAACTCCAGACTTTCTAAAGCTGTAGCCGAACGACGACTAGCTCTAGGAAACTTCAGACGCAATGGTACGCCGGATAATCTTTCCATTCTCAAAGGAAAAATCAGTGAAGCACAAAGAATAAGCCGTATTGCTCAAAATGGAGGATGGAAAAACTTTTGCTCGTCTTTAAATAGAGCTTCTACTACAGGTCAAATGTGGCAGTGCATGAAATGGATGAAAGGCCGCAGAGCCCAGAGAATGCATGTGGATAAAACTAGTGCCTACAATTTGTTACGAAATTTAACTCCAGATCACGCAATTACCGCTCAGCCTATATTTAATTCTTGTAACCTTAAATTGGAGTTGCCAATAACACTACATGAAATGGAGAAGTGTATAAAACAATCTGATACGGCGCCCGGTTGTGACGACATATCGTTCTCTATGATTAAAAAATTACCTAAAAACGGTAAGAATATTTTAGTTTATCTATATAATAAGTTTTTAAAACATGGTTTTGTCCCAACTCAGTGGAGAGACATTCGTATATGTCCAATCCCAAAACCTGGTCGAGATCTTAATTCTCCCTCATCTCTTCGGCCAATTGCCCTCATGTCGTGCTTATGTAAAATCTTCCATAATATTCTGAACAAAAGACTGGAGTGGTATTTGGAAAAGAACGATATGTTGTCACAAAATACAATTGGATTCCGGAAGTGTCGATCTTGTTTGGATGGACTATCTAATTTAGTCACAAAGATTCAGACAGGATTTTCGAAAGGTTGTGTCACATTGGGGTGTTTCATTGATATTAACGATGCTTACAATAATGTAAATGTTAACGCTCTTTTGTCCATACTAGATAATATAGGAGTAGGTTCAAAGATCTGTAAATATTTATGGAATTTTTTAAAAGAGAGGCGACTAAACATTGTTATAGATAATTATTTGTTATGCCGAAATACGGGGCAAGGCTTAGCTCAAGGAGACCCTCTGTCTCCCCTTTTATTTAATGTGGCGACTATTCATATCTGCAAAAGCCTTAACGAACGCGTTTTTATATCCCAGTATGCGGATGATTTTGCTTTGAGCGTTACCAGTAAAGACTTTTCCAGTGCTGCATCAGAATTGCAACCAGCCTTGGACAAAGTTGTCGAGTTGTTAGGACATCTAGGACTAGAAATATCACCCACCAAGAGTAAGGCATGCTTATTTAATAGAAGTCGAATCCGTAATAACCTCTGCATCCTGACAATAAATAATACCAATTTAGAACTTTTAGATAGCGTAAAATATCTTGGAATGTGGCTGGATCGTTCCTTGCGATGGGGAAAACACATTAATGAATTAAACGAAAAAGTCTCAAAATTCATTAATATTTTTAAAGTTTTAGCTGGCTCTGGCTGGGGTGTACATCCCAAACATCTTCGACGGTTATATATGTCCATAATTCGCAGTAAAATAGATTACGGTAGCTTTCTTTATGACAATAGTTGCAAATCACATTTATATAAACTAGATAAAATCCAGAACCAAGCCATGAGAGTGATAGGTGGTTTTATCAAAACAACTCCCATACATGTGATGGAATCAGAACTTTGCCTACAACCGTTGTTCATTAGAAGACATTATTTAGCTGGAAAATTTTTATTAAAATTAAAATCACTTTATGATAATGGCGTTATTCCTTTCTTGGAAGAATTTTATCTATCTTACGGTAATAGTCAATTTTGGCGAAGAAAGAAAAAGCCGCTTTTAGTTTTACTTTACACCGAATTTAAAAACATTACTCTGCATTCCACTAAAAAATTGGAAATGTTTTCTTTTGATTTTTGGATAACTAATTTAGACGTTTCTAGTAATATTAAATTTATTACATCGATTTCAAAGGCTAAAAAAGAATACAGTTGTTTGGAATTACGAAGAATTTGCACAGATATGATGAATGAATATGATTCCTTCTATAAAATTTATACAGACGGTTCAAAGGATTCAGTTGGTTTAGGAGCTGCATTTTTTGATGAACAATTAGGATATGGTTATAAATTTAAAATTAACACAAATATATCAATAATGTATCTGGAGCTTTTCGCAATAGCTGAGGCGTTATCATATGCAACGACTCTAAGTAACAATAAGATTGTAATTTTCACAGATTCGAAAAGCTCGCTTCAACATTTGGCTCGGTGTACCTCGACATTTCGAGGAACCCCGATAGCCTATACCATACTAAATTTATTACTGCAGTCAAACTCTAGGTCTAAAACTATAATTTTGCAATGGATTCCATCACATGTAGGTATATTAGGAAATGAAAAAGCCGACCTATTAGCCAAAGAAGCCACTGTCGATGGCATAGATGTATCAATAAAGCCTTACTATAGTGATTATATTTATAAAATAAAGAAAGCATGCTACGATTTATGGACAGAATATTTTGACCAAAGATCAAAAGAAAAAGGTATATGGTATAGAACCATACAGCCACAACCTCCATCCGTGCCATGGATAGATAAAAGTAATCTACAAAGAACAGATTTATCCCTTATGATGCGCCTTCGTTCCGGCCACATTCCATTAAATAAGTTCGCCTACCTTATGAAAAAAGTAAATTCACCAAATTGTCATACATGTAATGTTGTAGAAGATGTTTTTCATGTTTTAATGGAGTGTGCCCGGAACGACAGTTACCGACGAAAATATTATAATGATAGCTTAACGCTAAATTCAGTTGGCTATTTCAATAGTGTGTTGGCGACTCCAAATTCGATTAATGCTAAACGTATCTTGCGATTAGTTGGAATTTGCATTGAGAAAAATTAAAACATTTCTCAAATCAAATCTCAACTAAGTATTTTTTTTACTATTTATTTTAAGTTAATAGAATTGTAATATATGTAAACATTATGTACACATTGCATTAATTACAGAGCGGCATAGTCAGGATAGAATGACTAAGCTCTTAAAATAAAGATTAAAAAAAAAAATATATGTAAATGGTTTGTTAGGGACATTTTTGAGAATTAGAGAAATTGATTAAATGAACTTATTAAGGAAAGTTAAGTTCTTCCACATATTTCGAGTGTTGCAAATGACTCTTGAAGTTAATTTAACAAAATATCTATTGAGTTTTCTTTATAATAATCGGTTCGAACGAAAGATTTTCTTCTGTCACATTTTAGGTGACAACTTTTCCTAGGTTTACAGGTAAACAACATGTATGTGGAGCTTGAGGAAGTACTAATATAAACGGCTTGAAAAGTGCCTTTTTTGCTCCGAACGGGTTAAGGGCTCTTAAGTTCGAAGTATAGTTTGGGCAAAATTTTTGTAATATCATGCTGTAACTCGTCGCCCGCCCGCAGGAGAAGCAGGAGTACTGGTGGTGCTACATCTGCGACCGCAAGTCCAACACGCTGCTGACGGCGCCGGCGCACGTCACGGCGCTCGTCGACACGCACGAGCTGCAGCTGCGCTTCACGGCGCCGCGCTGGCCCGGCCTCTACACCTTCGCCTGCTGCCTGCGCTCCGGTGAGCACTCTCTGTTCCAGCCGCTATGATACACGAGCTGCAGCTGCGCTTCACGGCGCCGCGCTGGCCCGGCCTCTACACCTTCGCCTGCTGCCTGCGCTCCGGTGA
>DVXP01003267.1:0-11528 GCA_018235645.1 Junonia grisea
GGTAGGATTCGAACCTACGCTCCCAGAGGGAATCTGATTTCGAGTCAGACGCCTTAACCACTCGGCCACGACTGCTTAGTTAACTTGTTTAGAAAATCTAATCGTTCTAATATGTAAACTTTTCTCAGTTTCCTGGTTGTAACATAAAATGTTAATAGAAAACATATAAACATTAAATTCTTAAATGTTTACTTTTATGTTGTGTAGACGGAACAGTTCGATGAGCACCAAGGGTCTCGAGGTGACCTCATCATCGGGCTGAAGTTCGAGCTGCAGGACGCGGCGCGCGGGAAGGGCACACTGCACGTGCTCGTCAAGGAGGCCAAGAATCTCGTCGCCACCAAACCGAACGGCTTAGCTGACGTATTTTGTAAAAGGTACGGAAATACTTTGTAATTTATGTCTGATACTTGATGTTTCGTTAAAAAATGTTTATAAAACTCGTTTGAAGGGCATGAAGTAGATGAATAATATTAAATAATTAAGTTAAAAGAAACTGAACTTGCTGTGCAGGTTATGTTAACTAACATTTATATTTACTTTTAGTTATAAATTCCACAGATGGAATATTACGTCTTTACAATCTTTTTATTTCCTTATTCGGGCCCAACCTTGGTATGACCAGTCTGATCCAAACATTTCTATTCAAAACAAATTTGTAAAAAAATGTGCTAGTGTATTTAATAAAATAAGCATTAAATGTACGTATGTATGATACGTTCATGTTGTAGATGTAAAATAGAATAACTATTAACTAATGTAAACAATAGAACAAAAAGTAGCACCTAGTCCGGGTGCAAACATTTAGCTTTTTAATGAAAGGGTAAAATGACAGGTTTAATTGATGGAAATGAAGATTGTTTGAAGAACTTTTGCATTACAACATTTTGAAAAAATCTAACAGCCAGAATAATTTCGCATATCTCAAAAATTCAACTCAGGAGATAGGTTGTGTTTCGCTCGTGGGCTCATAAATATAGGGTATAGTCGTCAAATAACGTCCTCTTTTTGTAAAATCAAAAAACTAAATAAAAATATTACGAGTAGAGTAATAAATAAAACATCAAAAAAATTACGTATATGTTGCATTACCTAAAAGCATTATTATCCCCCAGCTACCTGCTGCCGGAGCGCGGGCGGCTGGCGAAGCAGAAGACGTCCGTGTGCCGGCGCTCGCTGAGCCCGCGCTGGGAGCACACGTTCACGTACCGCGGCGTGGCGCTGCGCGAGCTGGCGGCGCGCGCGCTCGAGCTCAGCCTGTGGGACCGCGACCGCCTCGCCTCCAACGACTTCATGGGCGCCGTCCGCCTCTCGCTCGGCACCGGTAACACTCACTACCAGTTTTTTTTGTTGATGCACGATAAATCTTCATAGACACCCGACTCCTGGGAGGGATGTGGTATGTGAGATTGTATTCACTAAAACCGATGCGATGACCGCCACAGCATGGAAAACGGAGAGGCTACGGGATCGCTTTCGCAGCACGTCCGCGTCCTCTCCCGAACACTCCCTACCTGATACTTACATTGTTGTGCACGTTAGGGAACCTGTAAACTTCACTATGCAGGCGCGGTTCGAAAGAGGGTTCACAGGGGTATAACCTCCCCAAAAACCATTAGTGTCAAATGAAAAATCTTTATTGACAAAATAAAAATTCAAATAAAACATGTCGAAATCTCCAGTTTTCAAAACTAACGGAAACAAACTAAGTGACTAATAAAAAACAGTACCAAATATTAGTCTAGTATTTTATTTGTGACCCCCCCCAAAACATGTGAGCTTCCCAAAAATTTCAAGCTGCGACTGCGCCTGTCACTACGTAACACTTACCTATATTTTTTTTATTTATTATTTCGTGTTATTCCACACGTGAGGAAATAATATTAGTTTTTAACGTCAAAGCAAAAATTCGGATCAAAAATTTCGACACAGTGTGCGAAGAGACCCATAGCTTAACGCTTAGAGCATTAGCCATGGATCGGCAGAGGTGGTGCGGGTTAGAATCCCGCTAGGTCGCGAATTTTTGATTTGATGTTAAAAACTATATTGATGTGCGCGTTAGGGATCCTGTAACCCTCACTACCTGACACGTTCACTTTTAACCCTAACTTTATAAAAAAGAAAACTAAAAAAATGTCGCGCTAAGTTTCTTTCGCGATTTCTTCTCAGGTCTGAGGCATAACTCTTTCGAAACCGTTTACCGTTGTAAGTTATTTTGTTTGACGTTCAAAAACAGATTTTATTTCACTACTTTGAATAAAGGATTTCATTTCATTCTCATCATACTTAATAGCATATCTTATACTTCCTAACCATCACATTGTTAAGCGCGCTAGATAAATTCGTCTTTGTGTTATCAGTTGCTGCTCTGCTGTTACTGGTTGTAATATATTTTAGTGTATAGTTTACTTCATTACACTAATTTTACAAGTAATTATCCAATACATTGTTATACTCATTCATCTTTATAACAATTGCTGTTCCGCTATTATTGATTGTAATTTGTAATGTATTGTAAAAAATTTCTAAACGAATGAGATCTACTATTTAGTATAAATATTTTAGGCTTCTTTGAGGTAAGGAAATTATTTATACTTACGTACGAAATTAACAAGCATTCGTAAATAATAATACATTATATATATTTATATTTCCAAGAAAACATAATTTATTATTGTAAATTATTTCTTACCAAGGAGAACAGGCAAAAAAAAGTCTGGTCCTGGAACCAACAACGACTTCATATTTGTCATAAACTAGGTATTTACATGTACTTTAATAATTACTAAGGCAGCTTAGTTTGAATAACTGTGTGAAAAAATTTACGACCGTTTTAAATACCTACTGTTTTTATACAAATTATTACATTTTATGACGTTGTTGTGCAAGTTTTAACTAGTCTGGGAAATAGTCATAGCATGCTTTTTATGAAAACCATTAGCTTTATTTCATATTTTAAGGATATTTGATCCCCATCACTCATTTTCCATTACTACCTACTTAAAACTTGCACTCACACACACGTCACAGAATGTAATAATTTGTATGAAAACCATTGGCATTTAAAATGGTCGTAACTTTTTTCACACAGTTTTTAGAGCTGCGCTGCCATAGTAACTATAAAAGTACATCGAATTAGCTATCAGATGACTTATATGCCGAAGTTATTAGTTCCAGGACCATTTTGTCCGGTCCTCCTTTATAAAATAAATCTCTTTATAAAAAAATGTAATTATTAATATTTTAATACATTTCCCCAGGTACATACATGGGAGCGAGCGTCAATTGGATGGACAGCGTGGGCAAGGAGGTGTCGCTCTGGCAGACCATGATGCAGCGCCCCAACTTCTGGGTCGAGGGCTCGCTGCCCTTGCGGCCGCAGCTCAACAACTAGACTACATTCTGTACATTTCTCATGTGAACACCGATTCTGATTAATAGAGTTAAGATTTTTATTTCACCATAAACATGGGGTGGCTCCTCCTCATCATGTTGAGGATTCTAAACGTAAAATTTATCAAACATATTTTTTATAACTGTTTTAGGTGTGAGACTATAATCCTTTGTATAAATATCTCAGTGGGGACTAATTAAATAATACTCTTATTTAGAAACGGTAGTGCTAAGAATATTATCTTATTCTGATCTGTAACAACATGTGCCAATCATGTCGTATTGTATTCAATACATAAGTGCGTAAGGTGGTTGAATATTGATGTTTTATTATGAAACTCTTAGATGTTTAATCAACATTAAAATTCATTCTTTAAACTACATTCTTTTTTACTTCTATTTTGATTATTCTTATTTACATTTTGACACGATGTAAGTTATTGTTAAGAATATTTTAATGACAATAGTATCCATCTTGAACTGCCTATTAGGTAAGAGTTAGAGGTATATATTTAAGTTACGCATTTACAAGTAGGATTATAATGTACAAATTTAAGTTCTCATGAGTCCATAAGTTTCTGCTCATGCATATTGTGATTTATAACTATGTTAAAATAAATTCATAAGATGTTATATATAAAAATTAACGATAGAGAAAATTGATTTGAGAGAAATATTAATGGTATATATAACATCGAATTTTTCAGAATACGTCCATAGGTTAATTATTAAAAACCTTACTAAGCTACTTAAACTGTAATTTAAGTATAGAGTACATTATTTTGTAATAAATATTTTTTTATATAAATATAATTGTAATTGAAAATCGAAACCGATTAAATAAATAATATTGAATACTTTGTGTACTTATTTAAGTGCAAATCCCTTTAGAAATGACGAAATAAGCGAGAAAATTATAGTAGAATGAAACCCGTTCCAAATGGTAAATAATATAGCAAATGTGAAAGGAAAACTAAATTGCGGGCGATTCAAGTGCGGGAAGTAGGAGGGGGGAGGCTTTAAGACAAAATAACGGTTTATCTTATTTTTCGGCAAAACTACGGGTCCTATGAAAAAATTTTGAAATTTTCCTTAATGTACTTAATGTAATAATGTAATTTTGAGTTTTTTTTTTTTTTTAATTTATATATTTTTAACATAGAATCGTGCTTTATAATATTAATTTTTACATATTATTCGAGTTTACCAGTAGGTATGCATATATTTTAATGAAAAAACTGAAAATTGTAAGTACTTTAGAGAAAATTTCGAATTTGACTATTTTCGTTTTTGAAATTTCTGGGAAAACTTATTACAGGAGTGTATACTTTTCTTACATCACCAGAAAGTAGACTTGTTAACGAACAAAAAGCGCACAGACTTTTAAAAAAAGTATATATTTTGACGCCTAAATTTTCGACTGAAAATCCGCCTTTTTTATTAAATGAAAACAACGTAAATAATTAATATTTTAATTCGAAAAAAATACAATAGGTTTGGGACTTCAAAAGCTAAGTTTACATCGCATTTTGAAAAGAAATATTAAAGCGTGGAGTGTCAAAAATATATGGATATGTGAAGAAGAGAAAATCCGCCTAACATATAATTTGCAAATATACAGGGTGTCCCGAAAGTCAACGATTAAATTGAAATGGGTTATAAGCCAGGTCATAATTGACCAAATAATAAAAAATCGTTTTAGTAAAAGTCTCTTAGTTTAGAAGACAGAGGCCCATTTGTGTAAAATTAGAAAATTCACTCCTTCCATCAATATTTTGAGTGCCATAGCCACAATTTTCAATCGTTCTAAATTATATTTACTGGTTCTTGTAGCTGAATAGTTGAGTAATTAAATAAGTACAAGTTTTTAATCAAATACTGTACATGGCCTTAAAAAAGTGGCTTCGTTTCTAAATAAAAGATTTTCGTTTTTTGCATAATCTTACTTTGACAAAGCAACCTGTATAAAAAATGTACTACACTTGAGCTGCACGTAGTCTCAAAAACTGGTGCATCTTACGGAGGTTCTAAAATAGTAAAAAATTTGATACATTGAATTGCTGAAAAAAAGTTATTGCCTGCCTAAGTTTATCATTTGTCCTAGCAAAAGGAGCTGTGTTTTTTCTAAAATAAATGATAATTTTTTTGGGTTTACTATTACCTATTATAAATAGAAAAATTTGTTGCGATTTTTATTGAGCAGGACTTTAACCGACCGAGAAGAACCGAAGGAAGACTTTCTGGTCGATCTTTTTCCTTTTTTTATGAATGTGCACCGCACACATTACTTTAAAAGGACTGGACTGATTATGATAATTCTTTTTTATTTGAAATGTTAGATATACTTCCCATGCGAACCCAATGTCAGGAAATCTGGAATAGAGGAGAACTCGAGAACTGTGATGGAATAGAGGAGAAACTCCTCAAAAATTTTAGACACATCTGTAGCCATTTCGTTTTTTTTTATAAGTACCTTGGCAATTTACTTAGATACACAAAATAGATACCATTTGATATAGTGGTGGTTAAGAACTGACGATAAAGACCTTCGATTGCTTCGATTACTTTAGGTTTTATTTCATTGGCTACGTTCCACTTAACGTCCGCAACGCCATCGAACACGACCGCTGAAATTCTCGTTCCACTAACGAAAAAGTGCTGCGGGCGTTGTAGGCGAATGTTATAGGTGGAACACATATTTGAGCGCTGTGTGCTCGCAATATGGCGGCGTGGTGAAAAAGAACAGCTGTGAGATTGTGAGTAAATATTTCGCGTGGATTGGAGTAAAATTGGAGTAACCATGGCTTCCCATGGTTTTTCAAAAGTTCAAATTTAAAATTCCCGTCACATTTGGTGGAAGCCTACTCTGACCCACCAATATTTTGCGGGCGAAGTGGGCGCGATGTGGTCGCGAACAGTGACGTCATCTATGACGTCGACCGACCGCCCGCAACGACCACGGACCACGGGCCTTAAGTGGAACGGCACAGTGGGCGTTACAATCGTTGCGGACGTTTAGTGGAACGCACCCATGATGTTTCAAGTCTACCTACAAAGAACATTCAGATATTCGATTTCAATGAGGATTGAATATTAAGAGTAAAAATAAATATATTTTTCTGTGTGATTTTTTACTCTTTTCTGTATTTAGATTTTTATAGATATTTTAGAAGCTATTTACAAAATTGTTAGGGTAAATTTATTAGATTAGGTGCGGCATGTTTGGAATACACCTTTGTTTTTTCGAATATCTTAAATGAGAAACGGGTTACGTTGATAAAAAATACGTTTAATTATAGAAAATTTAATCAGGTTTAACAATTTAAACTATCAAATTCAACATATATCAGAAACCTAATCAAAATGCCTTTCAAAGTGAAAAACTCCAAAAACGAGATTTGACTTGATGCGCAGATAATTTGGATTACAGTGGTTTTCGCTTTTTATCTCACTCCTTTAACCCTCACTATATTTTTTTACAGAAAAATCTATCTTACATTTATTTTACGATTCGATATTTTACGATTATCTTGCAAATTTTTATTGAAATTTGTTTTTATTTTACATTAGCAACATACCATAGTAATATAAACTTTCATGTTACATTTTTATTTCTATAAATATGCACAAAATTATAGTTACATCATAAACTGAGAAAGTTACTTAACAGTTTAAATAAATACAATAAATATTTTAGCATTACAGTTAACTATTATCAATTAATACCTTGTTAGTTGAGCCGAAAGGCCTAGTTGTGCGAACGCGTGGATCTTAACCAAATGTCACGGTTTCAAACCCTGGTTAGGCTCGCTGGATTTTCAAGTGCTACATTTTTGTTTAAATTCATCTCAAGCTCGGCGGTGAAGGACAACATCGTGAGGAAACCTGCATGTGCCGGAAGAAATTTTGACACATATATATCCACCAATCCGCAGTGGAGCAGCGTGGTGGATGAAGCTCCATACCTTCTCCCTAATAGGAGAAGAGGCCTTTGCCCAGCAGTGGGATATGTACAGGCTGTGTTTCGGTTTTTTTTCGTATACTACAAAATAATAAAGTTTGGTTCTAAAACAATAAAGATAAAACTAAGTGTGTTATCTTGAAAGATGAAAGTTGAAACTCCTAAAATCGTTTTCGTATCTAGATCGCTAATGCTCAGTGTCGGGAAACGAAGGCATTAGGGTGGCGGTGTCGGTGTTCGTGCAGATAAACATTTTATTTCCTTTCTAGATTCCATACACATTACTTCAACTTCGAGTACCAACAATATATGGAATATATTTGTTGAAATAGGTACATTTTTAGACGATATCAAAAGAAAATTAAGATATAAAGCTATAACACGACTAACAGCCCGTTCCCACTTGTCGTGAGTGAAATACGGATTTTAATCGGGTGTCGTCGTTTCTTTTTACACTTACGATTTTTAATCGTAAAAAGGAATACTAACTTTTGTCTTAACAAATTATATTTACATTTTTTATTGCAGGTCGATTTGATATGGTGATTTTTAATTTACTAAGTTATTGAAATATTAAATATTCATATTTTATACCGATTAATACATCAATATTAAATTCACATTAGTATTAATCTATCTAGAACTAGAAGACGTTTGAAGTAGTTCAATCCAAATAAATATATTTTTGAGAACATTGTTAGTAAAATCATATCTATACATAGTTATTTATCGGGCCCGACACCCGACAAGTGTGAGCAGCGCCATACATTGTCATAGGCGAGCGAAGTCCGACACGATTTTTTTCCGGGCGTAGATTGCTCGCAAAACAGCCGCCATTTCTTGTCGGCGACGACACATAATCGTGTTTTGACAAGTGTGAATAGCTCCATACAAAATGTTCTGCCACTGAAACATACGATTAAAATCCGTGCCTGACACACGACAAGTGGGAACGGGGTGTAAGATTTTCATTGATCAATCATTAACTCAACATTGAAAATCCAACACGAAATAATATTACTCACCAATATTTTGCACATAATTTATCAACGTTAATTGCGAATTTAAATTATTTTACCGTTTGTAGAGAATGTTTCATGAAAATGTATGAATAAAATAAATGACCGTAGCCATGTACGCATATCGTCCATATTTTAATGTAACCATATTAATGTCGTGTACACAATTATTATTAAAATGTTAAATATTGTATTAATTGATTGCTATTTAAGCAGTGAAGTCATAAATAGCAGTAATTTGCGATTAAAATATATAATCATTGTACGATGTTCTACATAGTCATCCAGCGCGCGCGGTCGCAGCATTTATTTGACCTGCTTATGATGTTTCCTTATACATATAAAATCTCTTAAGGTTAGTTTACGAAAGGGCAGCAACCGCGCCGCGTGTGTTCAATCACCACCATTTACCATTACCATTTACCAGTTACCATTTACAATATACTGTTTACCAAGATTTTCTAAACCATTTAAGTCTTTAATATTATTTAACTATTATACATACTATTTTCTATAGTGTCGGCTTACACACGACATTTTTTTACGAAATGCATAATTAATATGAAACACGAGACTCATATCAAAACTTCATCTATCTGTCTTTTGTTCTGACATTAAATCTCCGAAACGGTGGGACGTCGTAAACGCGTAGTAGTTATTGTAGAAATTATAATAGAAATTACGGATATTTTAGTCAGGTCACTTTTATTTCAAGCGGGTCCATTTATAATGTTTCAAGGCCATCTACTTGATCCGGGATCGATCTAACCTGAAGGTCGCGGACCTTCGATTGACCCCGGTTCCATACCGTGGCTTGCATCGCAGGATTTGTAAGCCTTTGGGTTTAAATTTATCTGGTGATGAAGAAAAACATTTTGAGGAAACCTGTATATGTATCATAAGATATTTTAACACGTGTATATCCGCCAACTCAAAGTGAATTAGCGTGATGGATTAAGCTCCATAGCCTTTCTCTTATTGGGAGAAGCAGCATTTGCCCAGCAGTGTGACATATACAAGCTGGTGCTTTACTACTTACTTTACTTTAGCCCTTTAGGTAATGTACTTATCTGAATTATAAGGAATACCTACACATATTTATACGTTCAAGTACAATCTCACAAACTTAGAATATTATTGATATTAATAGGTATAATTTTGAAGTACCTACATTTCGTGTTGAGAGGTTTTCTATATTTCTGATTCAACAAAGCAACGACGGCTGAAGGGCATTTGATAGTGACGTCAAAGGCTTTAAACGGATCACAATGAGGTTTTCAATAGGACCGGATCAGAACTATCACTATTCGAAAATGTTTTGTATTTAGATTAGGATCGTGTCTTGAAACAAGTGGAAATAAACTATTTTTAGAGAATCGTGCCTCAATAGGATTGAGAGAGCGGCAATTAGATTTAAATAAAACTAGTTTGAACGGATTTAAACGTTCGTGGTCACGGGTAGACAGTCTACCTGTGACCACGAACGCTGTAAAGTGCTCGAAACGTCGGGATGATAAAAATCATTAATATACACGATTTAAATCCGTTCAAACTATAGTTTTATTTCAATGTGTAATAATCGCGAAAATCTAAGACAACAAGAGGCAATTAGATTTATTCTGTGTTCGGATGCGTCGATCGTGTGTTTAAGGATTATTATTTTGCGTATTATTTATATGCGTTGTTATTTAATGTAATACTAATTATGTATTTTTGTACCTTTGTCTTAAATGTAAAGCACTCTTCTGCTCTATATGACTATATTTATTATTAGTGACCAGTTAAAATAAATGTATGTACTGGTAGTCCTGTTAGACAACCGCTCTGGTGTAGTGGTGCTGAGCCGTCGGTCCCGGTTGTTATCAAAAACACCAGATAACGATCGTTACTCATAGTAGGTAATATTCTAGTCTAAATGGTTACTGGCTTACCCTCTGGGTTGCGGAGGTTAGACGGCAATCGCTCTGTGTAAAAATCAGTAACCTATCAAAACTTAGGCTAGAACAAAGCAGACCCTGGCTAAGTCCGGGAAAAATGCTAGGAAGAAGAAGTACTGGTAGTCCTGTTAAAAAGATGTAAAATATCTTACAAACTTGTGAAATATTTAGGTTACTTAAAACTTTTTATTTTAGACGAACTGTGCCGACGTTTTGAATATAATCTGCTATGAAATAATTATACAGGAGAAACATAAGATTTATCTAAATAATTTAACAAGACATCAATGTTTAACAAATAAATACCATACGAAAAAGTAAATAAACCTTTCCACCCTTCCTAAAACAGGACATCGGTACTTTGAAACCGCAAGCGATTTTCCCGTCGAGTTCGTTCAAACAAACAATAAACAGTTAATTGTTTTCCGATTGTTTTTGTTCTTTTTGTTGTTTATCTTTTGTTTTAGTTGCATTGCGTTGAAGAACGAGTTAAACAAGTTTACCGTCGATTTTATCGTATTTACACAATTTACGAACGGTTAGACGCTAAGAGGAAAGATACAATGGGTTTTATTTCTCCAAAAAGTTAAATATAACACCTATGTACCTATACATCGAAATTTATAAAAAATACAGTTGCAATTGTTTTGTTACACCTAATCAAATATTATTATGAATATTTATATTTTCCTTTACGATGATGGAGTCATGACCAATCATGAGAAATTATATTTCGATATAATAACTTGCTAATTAACTCATTCGTCGTTATAAAATAAATTAACGTCTATTAACTATGTAGTTTTCTAGGATTTTATTATATGTAGGTATCCTGTACGTATTACATATTTAACTCCTCTAACGAATTTATTATCAGGGCCCTTATTCTCTATGTCAAATCAAAACGTATTTCTATGTTGAAATACGTTATTGTCTTAAAACCGTATTCTCTATGACATTGCGAAATGTCACGTTACGTGGCGCGTTCCATGCTGTCAAATAAGTAATTAAGAATTGAAAAAAAAAACTAAACCGGTAACCTTTTTTGAAAGATTGTTAATAGAAACGGATCGAGCCATCTCCAAAATGACAAGAATATCATTATCTATGCTATTTTTTACGTTTTCAAGACGTGTGCTTGCAAAATACCGTTTTAAGAAGATGTAACGTGCCATGGTAAGATTGTTTGACAAGCACGATATGACGTCATCCGTTTTG
>DVXP01003268.1:0-11527 GCA_018235645.1 Junonia grisea
AAATGGTCTCGAAAATTATTTTAGTGACCATTTTCATCTAAAAATTTTGGTAAAATGTTACGTAACGTCTAGGGGGAGGGGAACAGAACAACGTTACGGTACGTTACATGTGGAGAGGGGTCTAAAATCTTCAAAAATTGCGTTACGTAATACTTGAACGACCCCTATAATACATTCCATATATTGTTATAAACTTATTAGATTTTTTGTAAGTAATTATTGCAGGCAACTGTACACATGTTAGAAAATCTTGAATATTTCGCGGTGTAAATAGAATAAATCAATTACTATGTAAACTTTGGTTGGTGTTGTGTAAATATGTAAATAATTACGTTGTAAATATATTGATGGTTTTTATGACGAGCATCTGTTTGTTTCATTTCATGTCTAGTAAATCCCATTTTATTTTGACAAACTATGAAATTTTGGTTTCATAATTATTGTTGACTAATACAAGTTGAACTAAAAGAAATTCAATTTTCATTTTGCAAAATATATTAAACAATTTGATTTTATTTATTAATTAAACCACAATTAATACTTATGTATTTAAAGATTATAAAAATCTTATCAGTCACCATTTTGCGATCAAAGGGTGTAAAGGCCATTTCGGGGTAAAAATATTGATTTTTACAAAATTAAAAACATTGTTATTGTACTAAATCTATTAAGTGTACTAGCTCGAAAAAGGAGACAATGTCATTCCGTGTCATTTAAAAAAATCATGACAAAACGTTTTAAATTTTTCACTGCCTTTTTTCGTTTATAGATGTTTTTCTTATTATTTACAGGAGAAAAATCAAAATTTTGACTTCAGACTCTAAAATACAGGAAATCATAATTTTAATTTTATAAACAATAAAACTATCGTTTTTCAATGATAAAAATTAGCCTTAAAATGATTAAACAAAATACAAGTCTCGGTCGTTAATGTAATGGGTTTTACATATTCACCTTCGACACTGTAATTGCTCATAGACTAGATCTTTTAACATCAGCTTGCTAAAAAAGGCTTTGCCAAAAGTGATAAAGTATGAAAAAATAAAATGCAGTGTGATAAATTTCAGACAATTCTTTATTCAAGTAGGGTTTTTGCTGGCACGTCTGAAGCCTCGCTTTACAAATCTGTCATGTCAATACCATATGAAGCCAACGCCACGAAATCTGAAAAATAATGAAATTTATCAAAAATAGCTGGAAGTTCAAATGCACTTTTTATATCTACTAGAAACTATAGTTTAGTACAAATGTGAATAAAAAGTAATAATACAAAAATTAGAAAGCTATTTCCCTCGACGTTCTCTTCTAATATAACCTTGTAGAAAAAAATAACATTTATTATGAAGTTTTAAAAGTAGTAATTATTAAACCGTTCAATGAAAATCATAAGCAGTATTTAAATAACCAAAACAAATCAGAGTAACTTCCAGCAATTAGTACAAATTCACACTTCAACACAAATAATTACATAAACATAAAGACAAACAAGAACAAATCCCCAAAACACTTAAAAGCATTTGTATTAAAAGAAAGTTTTTAACAAACAAACGAAGAACACGGAACACTCATTCCGACTCCCGAGATTGGACATCATAAACAACAGATGGACCGGAGTTTTGACAGGTGAGTCCTCGTACAAATGGAACGGGGAATGATGAATGAAGAAACCCGAGGGAAGAAAGTTATAGTGACAGATGGCGAACGGTAAACACTCGCAGATTTTGTATTATCTATATAGATATGTTTATCAACTTTGTTTGAGTGTTTCTACATTATGAAGTGATGAAGAACAAAAAAACATCTGAACGAATTCTAATAGTATAGATATAGGACCAAGGTAGCTAAACAAATGGGACATATGATTTTTTTAATGATATGATGCAGGATCAAGTCCAACTGAACTAAATTATTTTGCTAAGTCAGTGCTGTTTGTGGTTAAATTAATTTCATTCGTGCATTTCATTGTTAGGAAGAAACCTGCATAACATGTTATAAATTCTGCCTCATTGAAAGGTATTGTTATCTACCTTAGATAAACGAGACTAACGATGGACAATGTTTCTTCAAAGTAGAAGAAGATTATTTGCCAAAGAGTGTTACTAAATTTAAAAGACAAGAGTTTTTCTCAAAACTAATATTCACAATAATTAATCAATCCAAAAATATTCTACTTACGTACAAAATGGGTAATAAATATTTCATGTGTGGCCTTAACACGCGCAGATTTCAAGAGTCCTTCGTCTGCCATCATTTATTATGCTGTCCTGGTAATAAATTGAATGGCCTTCCTTAACCAGGGATAAACAATCTTATCTTCAGCCATTTACGTTACTATTTAAATAGCAATTACTTAAGGAACAGTAGTAGTCTGAACGTCCCATGGTAGGCCAAGAACATCTGAAAGGATATGAGCTTAGTACATGAACACGCTCCAATAAGAATTGGCCTATACAATACACATAGACTATACTCTATAAACTATAAGTCTTGGTGCAAACTTTTAGGTTCTGTCACTTTTAAGTACAAGATGAATTTTGAATACAAGTCCTCGAACATTGAAGTGCTAAAATTGAATCCCAGACCGGTTGCAAGCAATGTATTCCATGCAGTAGAGCATTAGCGCTAAATGTTCGTACATTTCAGTAATTGTATTGAAATTATTGAAATTGAAATGAAATTTTTAATTCAAATCAACACACGCACTTTATCATTCCTAACAGTCCAGCTATCGTAAAATTAGTTGTGGTTGATAATAATTTAACCAGAAACCCGTTTAATTAGCTGTATTGTATTATAAATGAATGGCCGGATGATTTTGTTAAATAATCTACGTGAAATTTAGCAACCATAAATTATTTAGAATCCATGACCAAACTGATTTAATTACACGTGTTTAGTAAAATAGTATTTTTGTTATTTGAGAATATTAGAAATATTTTAAGCTATTCAAAATATTATAAATACCTATATTATAGGCAAAGAAAAATGTTATTATATTTTCGGCCAAGTATTGTAGACATGATATACTTAAAAGACTAGAATTAATAATCCGGCAAATAATCGTTTTTGCTTTCAATCTTTCTGTAGAATGTGGAAATGTATGCACTTATATTTGGTAGTCACACATCAGATCTCAATTAAGAAAATCGGTTATTTTCTCTTCACCTTCTGCTTTAGAAACGAGAATTAGTTTTGAAGTGAAATAATTTCCGCGACACAGTCAATTTCATTCTACTATTCCTTAACAGGAGAAGAATACTTCACACAACCTTAAAACATTTATTAGAAGTTATCCTCAATGCTGTTACGATAACATATTTTATTTATAGCCACCAATTCATAAAAGCCTAGGATATTAACGTAAAACGTTTATTTCCTAATGAAATCTTCAGACAAAAAAATATAACAACTTTGCCAACAAATTACGCTCATAAAGACGTGATTGAGTAAAAACAACAAAAACGTTTTAAAAAAGAACAACTAAATGAGGTACATTTAGTAAAATTATCTTGACGTTAGATTCAAAGGTAAACGGATAATGTATGCCATGTGTCGTTTGGCGTATGATGTTTTATTTTCATTACTGAACATAATAATATGGCTCGGCACTTAAAAATGAGGCCATTAGCGGCGCGACAATAAAAACAGATTACCGCCGCTCCTGACAATAATACGTAACTCGTGGAACACACGGACGGTAAGATTGTCCTTTTTACGTTTATAATTTCTGGTAAACTCTAAATTTTATAGAATTCCTTTCACCTTGAATTTGTCTTTGAAGGCTACCTAACAGTAATGAAATATTAGAATGAGTTTTGAAGGTTTAATTCTAGTTTTGAGTCTTACTAGTAGTTCATACAAGTACGGTTGGTACATGAAAATGTAAATGAAATGGACAGAATCTAAAAATGTTAGAAGTTATCTAAGATCGCATACTAATCTTTTGGATCATTTAACCAAAATAATTGTTTTGCTTTGTAGTTAATTGAATACAAGGATCAAAATTTATTGGATAACAAATCCAAAATAAATAACAACAAAAGCAATGTTAGCTATTCTCTCTCACCGTGATTCACATTACCAACACTCGAGATAAACACTGTCGCATCCGAAAATACATCTTCTGGAAGGAAACAAATGCCGTGAAGAAAATAAGCCTGAATTTCCCTTTACTTTGCGAATGAAGAATGAATGAAGCATATTATGGAGTCAGATTTTCAGCTATTGTGACGGTTCAATGCAAGCTATTTCTATATAGCTTTGATGTTTATTATTCTCTCTTTGTTTCTCCCAGATTTATTTGCATTTTTGGAGGTTTAGGAGTATTTGTGAGTGTAAAGATTTCACTGAGTAATGATGTTGTGTAAATAATAGGATCAAGTACACATAGATAGATATATAGATACTTTATTGTACACCACAAACAGTAAATTTTACACGGAACAAAAATAATAAATTAAAATGTACAAAAAAGCGGTCTTATCGCTAAGTAGCGATTTCTGCCAGATACCTATGTGACACATACCTATGTGTGAGGTTAGTTCTCACGCTTACTATATTTTAAGCCTTAAAGAAATAGAAGATGACACGTATGATAAGAATTGGATACTGCCAAATGTTATTTGGTGACCCCAAAATTGGTAGTCATACGACGACGAGGCTTTTATTGTTTGTAGAAAAAACTTTTAGATCTACATTTTTGTTTACTGTGAGTATATGGTTTCGTCTTTCTTGGAACTGTTCCAACTTTTCAGGAAATTATTATCTGACTTACAGAGCTTCTGTTATTAGTTTAATTTAGTTCTAATTGATGAATTTAATTCTGACTAAAAATCTCTGAATGAACAAAATTAAATTTTGTTTATTTATTCGGCAAAAATTTTTAGTCAATTTTACTGTCATTATTAATTTTAAAATAACAACACAAGTTTGCTTGGCTTGTATGAGTATATTTACATACCAAACCTGCTAAATAAATTTCGAAGACATTTTAGTATGAAGGTAAATGAGACTTAGGTGAAGGACATAAGGCATGATAACCAACATGTGGGCGAAGGCAAAAACTAGTATGTAATGCAAAGGGAAATACCTAAAATTAACTAAAAACTGATAAGTCCTAATCACTTAACGTTTCGATTAAATGTAACTCTCCTTTAATTTTTAAAAAATTGTAAAAAAGTTTACCACAGTGTTATTAGTTCATCTAATGAATCAAATGAAATGAAACAACACGCATATTAAATTTCACAAACATACATACGTAACCTTTCGATTCCGGTTAAAGAGGGTCAAAATGCCCTCATCAATCCACGTGATATTCTAATGTTTGTTTCATATTATGTTTATGCGTTAAGCCTTGATCACATGTTACGAGTACAGCGGTGAGGCAGTAAATCCGTACTGGACCGAGCGAGTTAAGCTTTTTGGTGAGTCAGTCCATATCAATGTCGATATGCTGTTATTGAAGGAAGTGGTTTGGGAGAAGAATTTAAATAAATTATAAGTACTTTTAAAAGTGAGACAATTATTTTTAAATTATTGTTGTAATAAAGAAGCTTCACCAAAATCCACTTCTTAGTATATATGTATATTGGTAGATTAAGATTCCTTAACCTTCTTTATATTAGGAGAAGAGGCCTATACTGAACGAAATACTGAACGTATTTACAGGCTGTTACTTTTGTTACTTTTAATGTAATAATTTAAAACAATATATCGCAATAACTGTGCTCCTTTTTGACATGAACATCGCGTCACTGGGCAACACTTCAAATCACGTGATACCGAGTGTTATTACACGCTCGGCCGAGTTGCTTGTCAACGCTGTCTCACCACTGTACTCGTAACGTGTGTTCAAGGCATAACGGCCATCTGAAAAACAGTATAAAAGCGAATTGGCGAGATTTATTCCGAGAGAGCAAATAAACTCCGGAGGTTGCGTCCCGTTTTTATTATTTAAAAACGGGTTTATGTTGCGCTTAGAAGGTACAGAGGGCATCATATTATCGTATTACGCGAGCTAAAATGAGTTTTTTTTAAGAGGGATTTTTTGTTTAACTTTAATGATTATATGTAAGAATTAGCTTGGTTAGAAACGGGCTGGTATTTTTCCACATTACATTAAAATTATTTGTATAGAGAATAGGTAAATGTGTCAAATGCGGTGACGAAATTATTAGGTATTATATGAAATTTATTGCAAAACATTGGATTTAATTTAATATGACTTTAATAATAAATCACTGATCTTGATATCGATATCTCAAATCACAAAACGTTACTCTACAATCATTTATGTCAATTATTAAGACTACTCAGGGACCAAAATAGGTCTGACATAATATAATTTAAGATTGAATAGGTTCCTTAATTATTCTACAAGCTTAAAAACTTAAGGGTATGAATTAACCAAAAGTACGCACTTAGTATCTTTAAATACCGATAGTTTCTACATTAATAATGACAACAAAATAGCGAATACCTCACTAGATTCTGCATTAAACAAGTAAGTTTTTGTGTTACGTGGTCACTTTTTTTCCTGTGAATTTTTTCGTAGCACTCATTGGAAAATTTACAACTTTTCATATAAAACAGAAAACTCGGTCTTTTCTAACCGTTTTTTTTATATGTTCCCTGGCTAAAAATAGCAGTATTAAAGGATAGACAAGCTATTCAAGCCAAGGTTTCTAAAAAAAATTTAACCCTGTAACCGTCACAGTTTTTTTAAAATTAAGATTTTTGCAGAACTCTATGCAAGATTTAAAAAAAATACTAAAATCGATATAACCTTTAAATTACAAAAAATCCGATCACAATTTTTGGGGTCAGAAGATAGCAAATCGATTTGATCCACACTTTCTGGGACATTTCTGTTCCACAATTCCACAATTTCTGTATAAGCACAAAAAGGTTGCATTTTATAATAAACATAGAATTTTTAAAAACAAAGGCCAGCAGTAAAGTTTTGACAAATGACTGTCGGTTCGGAAGTCGCCGCTTAGTTTGTGTACCATCAAGCACAGAGTTACAGAGCTTGCAAGAAAATAGACACACATTCAGCGTAAGCCAAATTAATTCAAGGAGACGTAATTTCTCGTATAAATTTAGAGTTATTTATGGTAAAATATACTATGTTTTTAAAATAGTGTTGGAAATGTTGTGGTTTAAAATTCACGTTTATAAATAACTAGTCGCGGTATATAAATAGCCGAGCCGAGATGGCCTAGTGGTACGAACACGTAGATCTTAGCCAGAGGTCACGGGTTCAAACCCTGGCTAACACCGCTGGATTTTCAAGTGCTAAACTTGTGTTTAAATTCATTTCTAGCTCGGCGGTGAAGGAAAACATCGTGAGGAAACCTGCATGTGCCGGAAGAAATTCTGACACATGTACATCCACCAATCCGCAGTGGAGCAGCGTGGTGGATTAAGCTCTATAACCTTCTCCCTAATAGGAGAAGAGGCCTACGTCCAGCAGTGCGATATGTAAAGGCTGTGTTACGGTATATAAATAGCTAGTTGACCTTTCTTTTCAGAAATAGTACGTTCAAAATCGTTTCTAGATTAACGTATATTTTACTGTACTATAAAAGTTACAGTTAAAACGAGTATCAAGTACTTACGTGTATGTTAGATTTATGATTAACTTATTCGGACATAGTTCGTTTTTCTTATAGATATTATTTTTAATCATGTCCTTTATCTAATAGTAGTTTTAATAAAAAGACTCTAGTTGCCTTTACTAAAAAGTATAAAACTAATTTCAACAACGGGAACTAACAGAAATCGTTTTTACCCGTATTAACCATACGCATACCACAATCATAAATATTATGCTTAGGTAGCTGTGCAAAAACCTTCATGAACGAGAAATTAACAAATCGTCGAAAAGCGAACGATCACTTTCTGAAGTCTAACACGAAAACACGATATTTTTTTTCCGAAAGACAAGAAAAGTGAAACGTCAAAAATATAAGTAGGAACGGACTGTTATTTGTCTTCATGACAAATACCGGGGTCGTCCAATAAATACGGGATCCTCCACATTGTTTCTTGATACTCGTCGTTAATCATTTTTATGCTCGTAATTAATATAAAGATTCTAACGACAATAGGAACGTCGGTTATTACATTGAGATATCTCTGACGATCATTTGCCGTTGAAGTTATATCTTAGTTGGTATTGGGACGAATTTCTGGAATGGGTGGTGATAATATTCGTTACTTGTAATTACATTAAGTTTCTAAATCGGATGGTTGTGGCGAAAATTTCATTCGTATTTGTCTTCGTCATAATAATAGTCCCACTATTTCACACTAAAACAAATTAGGTCCTTTTCAAATTTATTCAAAGTACAAACAGCGAACAACATTCACTACAAGTTTTGTATCAATTTATCGTAACGATTCAGCGTATTTTGGTGCTTTCACGTAACAACGTAACACAGCCTGTACATATCCCACTGCTGGGCAAAGGTCTCTTCTCCTATAGGGAGAAGGTATGCTTAATCCACCACGCTGCTCCATTGTGGGTTGGTGGATATACATGTGTCAGAATTTCTTCCGGCACATGCAGGTTTCCTCACGATGTTTTCCTTTACCACCGAGCTCGAGATGAATTTAAACACAAATTTAGGACTTGAAAATCCAGTGGTGCTTGCCAGAGTTTGAACCCATGACCTTTGGTTAAGATCCACGTGTTCGCACCACTAGGCCATCTCGGCTCTTCGGCGTATTGTATTAGAGTACTATGTAAAAAAATATATTACAAGTAATGTAAGGAAAAATATGCAGGAAAGTAATTCATATCTTCCATTGTTTTTTTTTTACCTTCATCAATATGTTTGGAACATCAATACAATATAAGATGGGTTCTCAAAAGCCATTGTTGTAATGTATTTCTTTATTTCTAAGAAAATTATACAGAAGGATCCGATCGATCACAACGTTTTGTTATAACGATATAAAAATATTAACGGACTGATTTTACCTTGATTGATGATGCTCATATTGTGTTTAAAATTAAAAGATAAATGAATAACAAATACACCCGTCAACATTATCTTTATTGTGTTACGTAAAAATATAAATAAAGTATTTAATTTGTTAAATTATGATTTTTTTCTGACGTATAAAGAGAAACCTTAATAAATTATAACCAGTTTAGATTATTCTAAAAAGAAACGTATAATTGTAAAGGCATTACGTAGGGCTGAAACTTTCATTTTCCAAATAGAAGAAATAAACTCGCCCAACGAAATCCATCTTAAAGTTCGCCTATAAATTGTTCAAGTTATGCGTTATCCGCTGGTAGGTGCTAGTCCACAGGTTAAATACCTATAATAAATTTCTCCGGATAAGCCTTTTTAGTGAAGAAAGTTTGCTCTTTGAAACCATTTTAGACCAACTGATACCGGTGAGCACATAACAAATTGATGAAGGAACACTTCATTCAGGATTTATGACGTGACGATGTAAGTTTTCCGTAGTGTGATGTATTAAAATGCTTGCAAACTGCAGGTTAAATTTAGTGTAGTACGTGTACGTGAGTTTATGAATAGAAGAGTAGATATCTACTTTATTACTTTTTAAATTAAACAAAAAATAATTGGCTCCGGCATCGCATGGACCTACTTAAAATATAGTCTTTATTTCTCAGGGATAATAATATACCAATATAATGGTGAAAAAAAGACAACCGCTCTAGTGTAGTGGTGTTGAATGCGCTATTAATGGCGGCGGTGGCGAGTTCGATTCCCGCTCGGGGCGGATGTTTGTATTTATATAAACACTAGCTGTTACCCGCGGCTTCGCCCGCGTTAATTTAAGCTTGTCTGTAAAATAAATCGCTACAAAATTAATATGTCGGACAACATGAATGTAGTGTTTCTAAGTAGCCCATCATAAAATGCTGACTTCCACTAAGAAATAATTAATAAAAAATTGTTACGTAAAGCAAATAAGATTTTTAAAAAATTTACTCATAGTGTGTGACTTTGTTGGGGTAATTTATATGTATATGCTTTGTAAACACTTGCCGAATAACAGCGTTCTAGTTTTAAGGATCTCTGAGCAGAATTACTACTCGATACAATTTATTTTTTCTCCATTAGGTATGTATGTGTACCATGTTAGGTCTAAATCACGTGACATTTTTTTTTGTATTGCTGACAGCAAACACTTTAATTTAATACCCATATCATAGGGGTACATGTTGGATTTAAGTCATACTACTATTTTTTTCATGTTACTGACAGATAATTCTTTAATTTGATACCTATATCATGAGGGTTCATTTCAAATAGCCATTCCGCTATCTTGGATACTAGGATGGAACGATTTCGACGTGACTTTCACTGACAGATAGCTGAAGTTATAAGAAATAGCATAGGCTACTTTCAGTTTTAGAAACGAATTAGGGTTCCGCCGGAAAAAGTATAAACCTTTCAAAAAATATAACGCGGACAAAGTCGCGGACTGTAGCTAGAAGTACAATACAGCTATAGGTAAGCAAGTAAGCATTTAACGTAATAAATCACGTAAAAGTCACGTTTTCTATACGAAGGCGAAAAAATGTTTGCGATGCTCTCCTGGAGAGCCGGAAATGTATGGAGTATTTCACTGCTGAGGGAATAAAAGTGATAAATGACTACGATTTAATATTCCTCCAGTTCTAAGCAAGAAGCGAATCATCCATCATATAATTTGCATTTTTAACCGACTTCAATAAGGAGGAGGTTATCAATTCGGTCGGTATTATGTACCCCCATGTGGTTCCCCATTGCAAGGATATTAGGATCTGATGATGGGACCCCGGAGAAATCGAGGGAACTCCTCAAAAATTGTAAGCACACCTATTGCGATTTCGGCTATTTTCAAAGTAGCTCGGCTTTTTTTAAAGAAAATACTGTGACGGAGAAGTATCGTCCATCAGGACGGTGATCTGTCAGCTCGTTTGCCCCCTATCCTATATGGATACTTATGTAATAACAAAATATCTGACAGATTAACAAGTAATAGTTACAATCAGTTATCGAGCCGTAAAATATGACTCAAAAGGTTTAATGGTTGATGACGGACCATCGTGAGGCCGCTAGTTTATATTTAATTAGTCGGGAAAATTAAAAACTTAAACAATTTTGAACTATTTTTATATTAATAGCCACTACAGAATGAAACTGAAACGGCGAACTGCAACCCAGTATTTAGCTCAACGACGCCATTATGCGAAACAGCACTACCGGGAGTGAAATCTTGGTAACAATGTAAAAGGTTATTGTACTTATTTAATAATTATGTTTTCACGTAAAAAAAATAATTTAATCGGAAATATATCACTGGAAAATAGCAATGAAATTCATTATTATTATTATTTTTAGGGTTTTGATAATTTTTTCTTCTTTTTTAGGGTTCCGTAGTAAAAACAGAACCCTTATAGTTTCGCCATGTCCGTCTGTCTGTCTGTCTGTCTGTCCGCGGCTTTGCTCTGAGGTCCTTAATACTAGAAAGCTGGAATTCGGCATGAGTA
>DVXP01003269.1:0-11527 GCA_018235645.1 Junonia grisea
CGATGGCCGCCACAGCACGGAAAACGGAGAGGCTACGGGATCGCTTTCGCAGCACGTCCGCGGCCTCTCCCGAACCTCATAATGTTTGTCCTTGAAAAAAGATAAAAATGTAAAGATAAAAATGTAAAGATAAAAGATAATGACTTATGACTTATGACTCACATTCAGTGCATATTTTTGTAATTATTTACTAGCTTTTCTTGCTACTACCCTCATCGTAATGAGACGAATGCAAGGTTTTACATGTAATGATAATAATAATATTATACACTTCAGCTGATTGAAAACAGAAAATTAAAGTAATATAAATATTTTAAAGAAACTTGAATGTGATTACCAAAGAACAATAAATATTTTTTTGCCAACTGGTTTTACAAAAACAACCGATAGGATAACGAAACCAGTATTTTTAATTACCAGCAGAATGTCATTTTAAAAAGAATTTATATAAAAGTAAGTAGTAATTTACGTAAAAAAAAAATATTCTTGCTATTACAATTTTTTGCCTACAATTCTTTGTTGTTGTTTTTTTTAAGGTGATATTTGCAAGTGTTCCGAATATTATTTTTATATTTTTTTTTCAATAATTTAATTTCTGTTTCAAATGACATACATACCTGACATACACGACGCGGGTAAAATCTAGTTTGTCTCAAAATTAAACAATGTTCAAATGCGTGTTAAAGGAACTGTAGGGATTTGATATCGCGATATTGGCTGCGATACATGCGCAAGCGCACCCAAAATAACCCGTAAAATGAAGGTTAATGCGAACATCTCGTTTTTCAGACAGACGCCGCATGAATTTCCGTGTATTTTACCAGTATATAATTTTGACCTTCTAACAAAGAAATTATAAGAAATATTTTTTATAGATAGACTAAACATTGGGTTTCAGTCGTGTTAAATTTTGGTCCTTGAACAGCTGTTTCACGTTTATAGTTCCTTCTTCGTTCCAGTATGTCACAACATGATGATTTATAGCCTACTGTGCCTTTCAACAATTCAAAGACACAAACAAACAAAATAACTCTTTAGCTCTTCATATTAGTATTTCCTAAATTAGTAGATTGCCTAAATTTAGAATATGCAGATGATGCAAACTAAAGCAAGTCTTAAATATTTGCTCGTCGTAGTCTTACTGCAACCGGGCATTGAACCCACGTGACATAATCCCGCAAACAAACAGGTGGGCATGATGCCCTTATGATGAAAGCGTCTTAATTAGAATTGCTGTAGGTATGTACACTTGTATATATTCACGTCATACATTGAGTGAGATTACAATAAATTGCTCTGACTATAGTTACAATGGTTTTAAACTAATTTAACGATTCTGGTCAGTGTTGCACCTTTGAAGCCGGATTATTCATATTTAATTTTTTGTTTTTGAAATTTGAAAGTTTGTGAGAGAACGAGTTCGTGTAGCTTGTCGAATTTTAGTATAATCCTAGTTAAGATACCTATTGCATAATATATTGAATTAAAACAGGTCTTTTTTATTTTGCAAATAATACCGCATGATCAACTATTTTTAAATAGTGAAATATTGTTTTAAATTTTTCATTCAACTTTCCTTTCTTTTCTGATTTTAAAATGTCATTGTAAAATGCATTTCTAACATTGAATGTGAAGGTCACGTGGCCTTCCGTGACCACGAAACCGGTTTAATCCGGTTAGCAACACGTGTTCGAAATGGAGAGAGCAAGTTTTTATACGTAATCTATTATTATAACACTCACATGAATGGGCTGGACGTCTAGCACACGCCTCCGTACGTCATTTTAATGTTTAAAACATATTGTCGTGACTTCTTTTAATAACTTCTTTGGTATTGTCACTTGGTCATTAGCTACTGTTTTATGGATAGACTAACGTCACGTAAACGATATGTTTCATCGGCTTTCTTTAAGTATTTCATTATCGCATTTTGGTGAAAGACATTTTCTCTTAGCAACAAAGCAGAACTTTCGCCAACTGTATCTAGAAAGGGTCTGCTTATAAAATCCATCTTTATTTGTGATTATTATTTTCTAGAATTTTTATGCACAAATAAGAGATCAACAATTATCCATACGGATACCAAATACGGAAGCATATCCGTTTCTGTATTTATGTTTGTAAAAAAATCAAATTGCAAAAAACTATCAATATCTAATTTTTACATTTGTAGGTATATAAATAAAAAAAAAAACAATTATATGTAATACCAGTTGAGATAACTAATTTGAAGTGCGCCTACTCCAATTAGGATCCTGGCGGGATTACCAGCTTTACCCGCAAAGTAATTATGCTTTGGTTAAGCTCTTTCACAGACAGTTTTCACATTTGTTTTACTTCAAATTTGTTTAAATTTATAGTCTCTGGCGTAATTGTGTACGTAGGTATATGAGATAATACATCGTCTGTCAATTATATAGATTTTATTCTGCGCAGTCCTATATTATATTCCTTTGCATAGTTGCCTCAAGGTGTTTTAATTTTACTATTTTGGTTATATTTTACTGTACCTTCCCTAGTCATTTTCGTCCACCCAATTCTATGGTAAATTGCAAATGGATCAGATATGCATTCAATTTATTAATATGTTGTTTTTTACCCTTTACTATTTTACCATTAATTACTTTGAACATAAACCTAAGCCACCTTCACCTAAGCCTTTAATCTATCAGTTAGATATCTAATATCCATAGTAATGCCTTGCATTGGCAAAACTACTTCGGTACTTCAATCATCAATGGACTTATCACGTCCATGTTTATTATCGACTTTCAATAAAAACGACCTTCCAGCAACATTTTCAATTCGCAACGATATTTATACCCGTGGTTCTTTATAGCTTCTTTCAAACGATCGAAGTGCATTCGTTTAGATCTTTCATTCAATCTACCTTCGTGTTGTTAGGAGGATTTCGTTTAAGTATTAATATCTCCGGTTTGGAACTGAGCCAGCATCTATCCATTGCTGCTATGCAATCGAATACCGTTCAATTTCAATAAAAATTGATCTTCAAAATGCGTCAGTCAATTCCGACAAAGTCAATGGAAATTGTTCAAAAACAACAGCAATGTTTTCTCCTTTAGGTTTCGTAAGTTATACGCATTTCGATATTTTCCACTTTATCACTAAACTTATTCCCTAAAGTAATATCAGTGCCATGTTACCGCAAGACATTCCAAAGGCATTATCTTGTGGTCTTATAAAGTATTTTAAACCAATAATGCCCGTTCATAATTAAATTAAAGTAAGACATAAATTATTATACTTCTACAATAATATTTTCTTCAACAATAGCTCAACTTTAGTCTTATGAATATTTATATACGATGTTCCAAAACATGAAATTCCCCTCCTATCATCAAAACTTTCTCTTCTAACGTCTTTTAATTGTACATCACGTATGAAAGTATCTGTACTAACGTAGTATCTTCATGAATGCTCAATCTTAAACTTTAGTCGTGATACATTGTATCTACTTGGAAATACGATTTGTAATTTGAAGAAAGCTAGATAACGCTGTTGGGAAATAGACAATGTGAGATGTCACATCAAATAACATACATTTTTTTTATGAACTTGTTTTACGGCTTTGGGTTCAAGCCCTTTTGAGCCTAAATAACATACATTTGTATCCCTTGTCATTATTAAATTTCCCTTTAGATTTTAGTAACATGAATGTACCTACATCTTGTCTGAAATTTCCAAGAAATCGCGCCACAACTGACCGCAATTACGGCTGGGAATCGCCGATATCAAAAATTCGATGGAGCAAAACTTTTACAATTTGCCAGTACATTTTTTCCATAATTTGTAACGTCATTTCCACCGCCTCCTTGGTATTGGTTTTCGTTTAAGTAGTATTAGAAGTACTGAACTTTGAATTTATCTTGCTTAATTACTTACAAACTTTGTTCGAGTAGAAACATCAAAGAAACATAAAAATAATATTTAGTAGTATAACCTTGACCTTTTAACGGTATAAAGTAAAAATTTGAAACAACTAAAATCTAAAAAATGAAATCGAAAGCGTAAATGAATAAACTTAAAACTTGTATTTTAAAAATGTATTTTAATGAATACCTACTATAAAAACGATAAAACATTTTATGAGTTTGTGTTGTGTACATACGTCATGGAGACATCATAAGGATATGCAAAGTGGTGTACAAAGTCCGTATTTACTGGACATAAGAATAAAGAAAATAATAAACAGATGGATATTATGAATGTTTTACATAGCTTGTATTTAATACTTAATTTTTCTTATCCAACAATCGCGTAGTCATTGATACAGCAAGATATTAATTTATATTTATAGCCCAATTTAGCCTAAACAGCATTGGTAATTTTATGGAAATTGAGTTATAAGCAAAACGACCATGAAATGACAGTTTTGTTATATTATTTATTCAACTTCCCTATTGCAATTTTGTAATATTGATACATGAATGTTATTAACGTAATGAACCAATATGACCTTCCTGTTTTGCCTTTCTTTCCTGATTGTAGCTGTACACTTTTCAAATATTAATCCTGATGTTATTTTAATTTATTACAATACCCTACGAAAAGCTCAATATTATGTAATACTCTTCTCACATGTTTTTAATAAAAATATAAATAAATAAAGTTAACAGAATGATGTCAAAAGATTGGAAAGATGTCTGTCTTTGTCTAACTTAGGAGCTTTGTCTTTCTTACTTTTTACTGAAATAATTTAATAACAGTATGTCTTTTAATTGTACATTAATATCTTCATAACATGAGTATCTTGAATATGTTCATGTCAAAGACAGCTCATTTGAATTTAATTATAAAATTGTATTCCTGTATGTAGGTCAATAACTTCCTTCAAATATCTTACTTCGCCAGCAAAAGTACTAACTTGCTAAGTAAAAAGATAAATAATAACTCGCATACGTATCAATAAAACACACTTTAAACATAATATTTAAATTTTATAAATTAAAAACACACAATGATAAGAGAATTAAAATTACTATTCTGAGTGGAAATCCTGCAAGCATCCATGCTACCTTTCTATGGAAAATCATTTGTACTGTAATAAATAAATTTAATGTAAATATTAAAGTTTCATTGTTTTATAAAGCAGTTTTATAAAGCTTTAGCTGAAATACAATATAATATATTTTGATATCCTTTATAATTTCTATAAATTTTGAAGCACTTACGATATCAGTTTATATTATCTCATATTCTCTACCCCATTACCGCTTATCATAAACTATCTTGTTACTTCCAAGTTAATAATTTCTGAAGAAATCAGTAATTTAAAATAAACTAGTTAACATGGTTGTGTGAAGTGAAGTAGATCACAATATCTTTCACATCAATTGTCGAGTCTCATTTCTTACTTACGCGTAATTGAACTAATTCAAAGTACTATAGGTTCTACACCTGTACTATGTAATATGAATATATATTACATATTACAGTTGTCTGTATGTATTATGTATAAGAAGGTAACCATTCTCAGACGTATAAAGTAGCTTTCGCATACATAACCGTTGTAACCTATTCATGTCTACACCGATAAACTAATTTTGATGACTATAGCGATAGATTGAACCTCGTGGAAGTGGAAAGATATCTTTGTTATTTAAAATGCGGACAAATCCGCACACACCAGCTGGTTTTATTAATATTTCTTCATTAAAATATCACAAAAAAAAACTACAAATAAACGTAGCTAAACATGATGATATTGATCTTATAAATATTGCTGACCGTGTTTTTATAATATTTCAAGTTCATATGGCCGCGGTGTGTCATTTTCAAGGTTTTGCTGTGGCGTCGCATTTTAAATATTGGTTTATAGCATGACGAAAAATATTTTTGTACTTAAAGTCTGCGTATTGAACTGTACTATCCAGATGTAAAAATGACTATTTGACTTCATGGTCCCAAAATACTAGGTAGCAAAGTCATACTGCTTTCACGAGAATGTTTGTAACGTAATTTAAAGTTAAAAAGCGGTCGCATCTAAATGACTGCTATTTTCAAGCCCCGAGTAGAGCACAAAGACTTTCGAAAAGTCGCTAAAAGTTTTTAACTTAAATTTACTTGGATGACTTCAAGGTATTATATTGCAAGATGTTACATGCAGTTCAATCGATGTGATTCATGGTAATCATCCCGTTTAAAATAACATTTTATGTAAGGCAAGCTTAATCACTTGTATTGATTTTAATTGACTTTTAATTACACTATGTGACGCGGTCAGTTCTTTTGCATGTTATATCTTGTATATTGTTAAAGAAATATTTTAATACATTCCAAAATATTGATTTAATTTAGACAATATGTTGTCTAGCCGGAAAAATAAAAAAGAAGATTTTGAATTTTGCGTTGTTTCTCAGGTGAAATAGTAATAGTATTTGTTAGTTAATACAATATTCGTATTTTAATAATAATAAACGCTATAGTTACTAAACGGATGTTATCTTTTTTATTGCATTTCCAACGGAAGCCGAACTATGGGTCGAAGTCGATAATCCCACCCGCTTAGATAAGAGAGTTTCATTTTTTATACCTATTTGTAACATTATTTCACTCCACCAAAAGTAAACTATTAGGTTTACTAGTACAATTCGAAACATTGTTCTGTTCTAATTAACTCAGTTATTTAACGAAAGGTTAGGTACACCTACTGCTTATAAAATATTACATAAATTGATTTTAAGGTTACTGCTGCGCTCCAATTCGTTCTAACGTGATAGCTTACATGTAGCCTATATACCTACTTACTTACAATTAATCTATGAGCTATATAACGTAATGTATTGTAATCGGCCTGAAATTAACGCATTCATACAAAAAAGCAAACTCTGAGTTTTATTTAGGAGTTTGGTCTTTCTAGCAATATCAGCATGGATTTAGCTTGAAATTATGCTCGTAACAATTTTATACATATTAATTATTAAATGTTATCAAGAATTTGAACTATTAACACTCATCGCTCATAAAGTTGCGATCGACATACAGTTATATAATAATAAGGTGACTTACGATACGTAGGATATACCTAAAGTGATATAAACGAGAATATTATCGTGTCATTCGTAGTGTCAATATCAAAGGTTATGATATGCAAGTACGTGTAATTTTGTTGCATTGCAAATTAAAACTTGTTTCATTAAATTTTGACACAATTTGTGCCATATTTTTTTAACAGACATAAAAAACAACTTTGAAGATAGTATCGAGGATAATTAAGGATTTCACAAGTAACTGAATCAGCTGAGGCATTATAAACAACCTACTTTCATACTGAAATAAACTGTCAAAATATAAATTATACTTACAAATCTCTCAGAAGAAATTCATACATTAACCCTGAAAATATGTCCCATTTTTGGATTTTAGCCTATTTAATCAACTCTGCCAAAGTCATTGGTATTCACAAGAAGCAAATTCAAATCCAAATCCAAATCTTTATCAGCAATGCCATTACCGAGCATAAAACCTAAGTTATTATTAGCTTTATTCTTGGATATGTAATTACATTCAATCTCGACGATACTCAATATTGTGATTTGCGAACCATCAATTTTGCTTAACGGTATAATAATATGGCTTCTATGAGTATATATATGGAACTTAGACGAGTCTACACAACACTGATACTATCTGCACTCACTACTTTTTTTTAAAGTAAAAGAGTACCACATGTAAAAGAAACTGGGCGCATACAATTTCAGTAGTTTTTGGTACAACCACGATACTCAAGTGCCCGTACTAAAAACGTAAACCTTTCTTTAACCAGTATTACAACTTGGGCCACTGCTTTCTTCTAGTCATCAAAGCAGTTTGAATATATAAGGAGATTCCTGTAACTTCGTTTACGCAAAAGCTGGATTTTCCTCTTGCAAGCTATAATTTGGCGAATTCACTCTCTAAACTGTCATAAATTTTCGAGAAGCCTTTATGTAAAAATATAACAAACATTCGTCCATCTTTCTATCCTTTCACCCTAACCAAGACTGTAAGATTGGAATCATTTGCTCGATTCTCAGAATTAGTTTATTCCTTAAGTGCTGCATAGCACTGAATGACGTCCTCATAACACGCGACACATTATTTACTCAATTGGTACTACGACGATAGTATTGTAAAAACATGCATTTGTTTTAATACCGAAATGATATCTGTTCAACTTATTTCTATTTTCGTTTTAATTGTGTAGTTTTTAAATTGACCGATGTTTTAAACAATCAGATATTGAAACTACAGCCTTACCAAATTAGAGCACATCCTGACATCATCTGACTTCTTCCTGGAAATAGGAATATGAATTTTGCAAGAAATAAACTTGGTACCTCATTTATAAGCATACTTCAAAAGAACAGTGCGAAGATATATAATTATGTATTTTCTTGTAATGTATCCACGCTTCTGTATTTATTTTGTGAGTCATGTAGGTATAAACGGACCTTCTTTGTTGGGCTCGGGTTCGGAGTTATAAATGAACACAAAGATAACTCTTTCCACGAAACTTTCCGTAATTTCATAATTCTTCTTTTCGATTTTTGCTGTAAAAATGTTTTATTAAAGATGCTTAACTAAAGTAATACTTTTCAACATTTATTTTATTGAAAAGGATGAATTATTTTCATATCGATTGACATTTTTGTCAATCGTTCTTTTATATAAAAAAGCCTAAAAGGATCCTTATTGAAAGTGAACAAATGCCAGTCATTCACTGTCATCACTTAAGTAGTACAAAAGGGTTAAGTGGCTATAGAAACTAGATTTATAAATGCAGTGTAAACCGATTGCATACATCGTCTTGTGTCCTAGTAAATTATGCATGATTCTATTACGGACCTGTTTGCATAATATTTCAGCTTGAGACTGTTAAACAACTTCCACAAGACACCTTGATTGCTAATATGTGTTATTGGTTTACAATCTGATTGTCAGTCCAACCATAGGTATTTAACTTAAAATTTTGCTGCCTCAGTTGAGCTGATGATTGTCATTATTCAAATTAAATTGGAAAAACAAGATTAGCTGTTTCAGATTATGCAGATCTTAAATTGTATCGCGTGAGAGGGATCATAATAAAAACTTCAGGCATTAAAATGCATATGCTCAAAAAACATGTAATGAGTTAAATCCCTGGGATTCCAAAATCCTTTTGTGGTTTATTAAATCTATTGCTTCTGAATTGTAACGTTACTGTTCCTTGCATAAAATATTGATAAATTCCTCAAATTTTTGTCGTTATGGATGTTCCACGAGTCTTTGTTTATATTTTAGGGCGCAGTACTGACCTAGAATCTGATGTGCGAAAATAGATTGGTAGCATGTTGTGGTTTCCCCTTTGTATTGATATTAACGGCGTGTAACTATCTAACTGCGATTTATTTTTACCCAAATGCTTCAGACTGAAAGTAATGATTTCTGAATGTACATATGCGTACCTCATTCACACCACATCATACATATGTTTATTTATAGATATCTTTAGTGCGATCTGTAATTTTGTCTGAGTTAATTGTTTTCCACATTGTGTGACATAGTGACATTGGACATAATCTTTAAAACACGTTTGGGCAAGAAAGATTTATTTTTCTTCAATGTTTGGTGATCACGAGTTTACCATCAACAAAACTGATTCGCTTGAAGTGTTAAACCTTTGTACATATTCAGGTACAATGTGATTCTTTGTTCTTTGCACGGTCAATTTTATCACATTATCAAATCCCTCACGTGAATGTCACTCGGACATAATTAACATGACATTTACCTTCGAAATGTTTGTTCCGGTGAGGTTGTCTTATCTCAAACTGACCCTAGATATCAGACAAATGATTCTCACGACTCCAGACATGTGCAGACGGTTCAAATAACCTCTCACGAGTGATTTCACTTAATATATGTTAAATTTTGTCATACAATTTATATCAAAGTTCTAATACTTGTGCAAAACTGCATCGATAAGTTATTGAAATAGGTCATTAGCAATTTCAATCATTTTTGCAAATGTATTTTGTAACTTATGCCGCATTATTTTATTGTTATTTTTATACACATCCTTTGATATGTTATAAAGTTTACTATAATAAAGTCCTACGTGACCTTGATTGTTTTTTTATAGTTATCTCAATGACTAATTGGCGCAGTAATCACTACAAATGGTCACTGCATTAATTGACGTGGGGTCGATTTGACGAAAACTAGGCATAATAACTTAATTTTTGTGGTTGGGTTTGTAAATTAAATAACAATAATTAACTTTCTTCAATTCATGTGTTTATATGTCTGTCATTGTAAAAATTTGGATATTATATTCGAAAAGCAATTGTGATATTGTTAACAAATTTTTTTTCAGCAAATGAAGTTTTGTTACTCATTATTAATGACTCCAATCTGTTGTGATAATATCTTCAATAGTTTTTGCGACACATAAAACAAGTTACATTTTTTTAGGCATACAATTATACATATGTATGAATGTAGATTTTCCTATTAACATTCAAGACAACTCACAAACATTTTTTATTATCAACGTTCTTGAATTTTCCGCTTTAATGTTATTTAAATGACGTTGTTGGTACATATTTGTGTATGTTATTGTGATCTATTCTTATTTTGCCGCTGGGAATTCTTGTTATGTCACTATAATCTATGTGGTATTCCTTGAGGAAAATGTAAGGATATGGTGAATATAAGTTGAGATTATGTTGTTTTTCTACTCGACTGCCTCAGAATAAGGGTTTTTCGGGTGTTTATTCGTTTATTTTGTTAGCGCACTCTGTAATCTATAACCCGCAATGGAATTCTACATGTGAAGTGTCGTTATATTCGACTTTATTATGAGAGTGAATTATGGTATTTTAACTAATTTTATAAATATTGTGCGATTTTAATTTAGTTTGTTTGTTTGTTACGCTTTCGTGCCAGTAAAATATTAGAAGCTGTTTTACAGCTAGGACAGGACTATTTTTATTTTTAAATTTTTATATAATATGAATAAATTTAGATAAACATGCTCGCCTTGGTGGCGGAAATAAAAATTGCAATAGTGACAATGAGAATATATTAAAAATATTATTTTAATCAGCTACGCAGTAATAATTTTCACAAGCAAAATAGGTAGGTATTCTTTTTATTTTCTGTTATGTTGGACGTCATATTCGACACAAACAGTTGTAAAATAAATACTTTTGCTCACAATATATTTTTTGTTAAGTCATACATTTCATTGAATTTAAAATCTTCGATTCTGCTTATTTTTGTAAAGTGCTGCATAATAATTTCGATTTTGATTAACAAATTAGACGGTTGACGTACTTCAATTGTTTATTCTATTGATTTAAATGTAAAATTTGCTTTTGTGCCCAATTTAAATTAGAGGTTTTATAGGTATAACAAGTAATTCGTAAATCCTAATAGCGAAGTATGACGAATACATTAATACCAAGGACTCGTCTCGTTAGTAATAAAAAATGTTATAGGAAGTTATCGTATGTAAATATTTATGTTTTTATAGCATTATTAA
>DVXP01003270.1:0-11525 GCA_018235645.1 Junonia grisea
ACAGACACACAGACACACAGACAAACATAGCGGTCAAACTTATAACACCCCTCTTTTTTGGTCGGGGGTTAATTAAACAATAATTATGAAGTAACGATTTCTTTAATTATTCTTTTTATATCTAACTGTTAAAAAAACGTTTTACTAAAATAATATAATTTGAAACCAATATTGAACGAATCACTATCTTATATAACTGAAATATGAGATCCATTTGGTATTTAAAAGCTGTCAAGGTTATTAAAGATTCGGGTCAAATACGTAAGTACATCAAACAGATTAAGCAGAACCGAAGTAAAGCCGCCACTATTCGTAGTACATCGTAAATTGTAAACAACGTCGAACTTTAGGTTTATAAGATGTTTAGTATGTAGACTTAATCATTTTTATATCAAAATAAATACTCTATTTAATTTAATTTTACAAGCTTTTATTTAACTTGCCCTGTATGGATGTTTGGGTGGAATCTTACAACTCTATTTTAAGGTACTTGCCCTAAACCGATTGAGCCGAAATTTGGTATGCCCGTTTAGTTCTGATGAAAATGCACTATTAATCATAACAGTGCGACGTCATTTTAAATCCAACATGGCGGCATGCCCACAATGGCGGACCAATCATTTTTAATGTATTCCTACAATATGGGTATCAAAATAAAGGGCTTGATGAGAGTTACTCAAAAACATGTGACGTCACTCTTAATCCAATATGGCGGACTTCTAAAATTTGAAAATCAATTTTAAAACAGATATTTTAACCGATTGATCTGAAACTTTGCAAACATATTCAGTTTGGATGACAAATGGCGAAATGGCGGACCAATCGATTTTAATTCTTCCTACAATATGGAAATCAAATTAAAGGGATTGCTGAGAATAACTCGAAAAATAATGTGACGTCACACTTAATCAAATATGGCAACTCAACTATCAATTTTGAAAACAGATATCACTAATTTAGTTGAAGTGTGTGAAGTCATTCTAAGCCCAACATGGCGGAACATACGAGATGGCGGATAATTTTCTTTTATTCGTTCCTACAATATGGGTATTAAATGAAAGATCTTGCTGAGAATAACTCGTAAAAGTAAGTGATGTCACTCTTAAGCCATCTTTAACTATTTAGTTGAATTTTTTATACACGTTCAGTTTGGATGACTATGCATAGTTAATTGTGTGACGTCATTCTAAATCCAACATGACGGAACAGCCAAGATGGCGGATGATTTTTATTCGTGCCTGAAATATAGGCATCAAATGAAAGGTCTTGCTGAGAATAACTCTTGACAAGTATATTTTGTCTTTACATGGTATTTATAGGTATATGTATGTATGTTTGTGCATGTTTATGTAGGGGTATAAGCATTTGATATGTCATATTGGTTTATTTAAGGTTGTAGCTTGGGTAGTATCGTCGACCATGCTGTTGTATACAGAGACTCGAAGCTCTTTGCATCTGGTAAAGCATATGTGGCCTTACGTAGGGCTTGACTATTCAAAATTAATAGGCAAACGGCCTTACAATACGTTAAATGAGATGAACAGACTAAGGAACTTATCAGGTGAAAACTAAAAAGTATAAAATAAAATTAAGGTAAACAAACTTTTTAAAACAAGCTTTTATTTAAATGTTCTAAAAAGGAAAAATAATCTTTTACTGTTAACTTATTTCGTCATTTTACATATCGAAATTTAACATATTGCTGCTTGTTAAAATTTTAAAACTAAGAAAGCACACGAGTACCTTAATCTATAAAATATTTAAATAAAAGCTTGTTTTAAAAAGGTTTTTTAACCTTAATTTTATTAATATTATACGGTGGGTAGGTATATATGCCTACAGCATTAACTTGTTATATTAAGTTTGTTGAGATCTCTTGAAATGCTCCGCTTACCACAAAAGGGATGAAAAAGAGTAAGTTGTACATTATCTTGGTCCAAGTATAGATACATAATGGCCGGAAATTGTGAGAAAAACGCCCTATATGAAATGGCGTAATTAAATTATTTTAAACGTAGGAGAGCCATGCATTTGTACGAATAGGCCGGCTCGACCGGAGTGATAACCACGGCCATGCAGAAAACCGGCGTAAAATGACGCTGACGTCGTGTTTCGCCACGTGAGTGAGGTTACCGTAGGCCCAATTCCCCTTCCCCATTTATTCCCGATCTATTCCCATTCTCCGTAAAAGGCACGCAACGCATTTTGTGGCACCTTTGGTGCTGTACGTGTCAATAGGTGGCAGCATTGACTTTCCATCGGGTGATCTGTCGGCTTGTTTGCCCTCCCCCTCCATATCCTAAAAAAAGCACTTTATCGGAATCTATTAAATTTATTAAATTATCCGAGCATTATACATAATTAAGTCCATCAACCATTCGACGGAGAATACAAAAGATATTTAATGACTACTTATTATCTTACTATGTTAATTTCAGACATTAAACTTTAATTGAAAAAAAAACACAAACTCATAACTGTCATAAATTCCACATTTCTTTAAAAAATATATTTCCTCCAAAAGTTGTATACCATGGAAATGGATATTTTTGTTATATATAGGAGGTTTTCTCCGAGAGCCAGTCGTTTTTGAGAAAATGCGAGATAACTTTTTAATAAAACTCGCTCTGGAATTTACGGCGCTATAGAATGAGCAGCCTCTCCGCCTTAGCGTAACGAAGCACAGGCATCCATACTGGTCTTTGTTACGCTAAGGCCTGCGCTTTGTCACGGCAGGCGAAGGCTGCCACCCCCCCCCCTCCACGCCTCCGGATTTATAAAAACACTTTAAGGGAGTGACACATAAGTAACTGGTGGAGTTACGGTTAACTAATTTAGTTTTTATTAAGGAATTTAAATTTTACAGCAGCTTTATTATCAAATTGCAACAATGGTCACCTAGCAATATTCGTAATGAGCAGATATTGTGATAAACAATGAAGTTTAGACAATATTTAATAACTTGGTCCGATATAGCTTAGCATTATTATTGCCCAGGCAATATAAATAATGTCCACATTTACACGTGGTCCATTACATGTGTATGTGCGTGTATTTTAATAATACGCTAAAAACTGTAAGTACGTTGAAGAAAATACCTAATTCTATTATTTTTTGGTTTTTGGATTTTCTGGAAAAATTTATTTTTGGAGTATAAGTCTTTCTTTCATCATCAGAAAATAAGACATTTTCAAGGAACAAAAGCCGCACAGACTTTTTTAAAAAAGCAGACGTTTCACACCAAAATTTTGAACTGAAAATCGGTCTTAGTTTTTCGATATTGAGTGAAAACAACGTAAATAATAATTAATAATTTAAATGAAGAAAATTACAGTACCGTTGGGACTTAAAAAGGTAAGTTCAAACCGAATTTCGTGAAGAAATTTTATTTTTTGTAATAGATAAAAATAAAAAACTTAAATCTCGGTTTCTTACTTTTTCATATAAATTTTGAGTTTATGTGAGAAAAGTGTAAATACTAAAGTTTTAAATCTTTTTATTATCTACAACTTTGCCACACAAAATTTTTTCAGAGGACTTGTAGTTTAGTCGAAAAACGAGATAAACCGTTTTTTAGTTTTAAAACCTCCCCCTCCCCCTTCCACTTCCCGAACTCAAATCGCCTGCAATTTATTTTTCTTTTCATATTTGTGGTCTTCTGTAACATTTGAAATTATTTTCATTCTACTTTTTTTTAAACCTATTTGCACTGGTCTAATATAGGTAGGTATTTACTGCAAATAATGTTTAATAAATAAGGTATAACAACGCCGAATTTCGTATACAAGATTTGTAAAGACTAAATTTCAGATTGCGTTATTATCACAATATGCACATTTCACATTTTCTACTAATAATTTAATTAGTATGTAAATTGAATATTTTTATGTAATGTAAAAGTAATAAATAAAATGTACAAATCATTCAATTCAACTTTATAGAATATTGTACCCTATAATATTGATTTTCTCTCGTACGCGGCCATCTGTAATAAGCCTATTTTAAACTAGTCCGCATAAACATGTTTAGATTTATATCCATGGTACAACATATTATCTTATAAATATTTTGATCTTTTCAAATTTATACTAAAATTTTCATTTTTATTTTATAATAATTATATCTATAAATTACAAATGCACATAGTAAATATTTAAGTGTATACGTATACCTATCTACTTTTGTGTAAGAACAAATTACAATCTTTCTGATATCTTCTATCACAAAAAGCACAAAATGTATTCTTATAATAAAAATAAATGCCTCGTTTAATCGCGTGGCTTCTATAAACCAATCTTATCATAAATATGATCGTGATGTAGGTAGATACTCGTATTTACTACGAAATCTGTTGATTATGTCGATGACAGAAATAACACGTATTATAAATAGCCTGGCTAAAATTGATTTAACTAAAAATATTCGTGTAATTTTAGTTAGTAATAACAAATAATAGATTTTTATAAGTTTAAATGTACTACATATATAGTATGGCATACATATATGTATGTAGGCATGTATACTAAGATGAATGTTACTATATAATTTTAAACTTTGAACTATACCAGTATGAAGCTAGACCAGTTATGAAGCGTCATAAAACTTGAGAGAAGTTCGAAGTTCCTATGTGAGTAGGTATAAGAGTGTTAAATTTAAATAAGTATAAGTTATTATATTGTTGCTGCTGTATGAAATATTTATATTATAAATATTTACTAAATCCATCCTTAAGAAGATGAAATGAAGTGTTAATAAGTTATCTAAGTGAACATGTTTGTGAGAATATAGTAACAAATAATTATTAATAAAATCACAAGGTTTTATAATTTAAAAAAAAACAAAGAGCTTTTTATTATTCTACCTAAAATATTTTCTTTTAAAATTTCTTTATACTTTTATGTTTCAATGTATATTTAATAAAATATTAATATAGCTTGAAGAATTCATATCCGCGACATACATTACCCCTACGGTATAAAACCCTGAAAATGTTGTCGTTACATTTGTCACTGAATAAAAACAATGAAAAACTAGACTAAATTTTCACGTTAAAAGTAATATAAAAAATATTTATAATACTAACACATAAACTATCAAAGAAAGCTTTCAAATAAGCTTTTAAAGAAAGAAGTTTAAGTTTCCTTTTATTTACGTTTACCAACCAAAAATAAAATGATTCTATGCGACAAAATGTACACTTCGGCAAACTTTTTAAATCATCTTCCCGAAATATAAGTTTGAATCGATTCCTTAGTTTTGTTTAATATTATTTAAAGTACAGGATTTATGAAATATGTTAAATGATTATTTAGAAATTTTTGATTGTGTGTTTATGTAACACCCCATTTTTCAACACAAATAAAAACATTGGTAGACGCAAAGCTCATTTTAATTATATTATTAGTAAATAATTATAATTATATAGTTAAAAATTCGCAATTTGGCAAAATAAAGATTAATAATAAAATAGAAAGTTTTTAAATCACTTAAACTTACCTGAGTTACGGGTCGTTCGCGTCAATCAAGTAGAGTAGCAAGTTACGTAGTACGTAGGTATAAACGGGGCGAGGGACCGCGGGCACAGACTACGACGCTTTACCACTGCAGAGGCGAAAGCGCGCGCACCCCTCGCTCCCCCTCCACGATCGCAGGCTGTTCTCACCATCGATTCATCGCTTAGCTACTGTTTATCACTAAAAGTACAGCCTATTGCGAATTAGGTCACTTGAACCCATACCTATCATAGGGTCATCGCATAATGTAGATTAACGTTTAACGAGTTAATTTATGTTATGAAATATATTATTGTTCACAATTTTACTTTTTCTAATAATACCTATTATAATATTTAATAAACTATTATCGTGTATATTTCACAAAGCAATAACTAAGCATTTACGTACGTATTCCACGTATTTTCGCGAAACACAGCTGCGCGTACCCAATTAAGAATTGAAAATGATTTTATAACATTTACATTATATTACTATTTTTAAATATTTGTATGAACTGTTTAGTATATGATAAATGTTCAGTACTTCAGTATTAGTTGATGCTTTCTTATGAGAAACTTTTAAGAAAAGTAAATGAGATTATGGTATGCCATAATCTCATTTACTGGGATCTGGGAGGGAGGGAACTAAATCTGGGAGGTAATAATCTATTATATATAATAATGACAGTTTGATTTGCCCCCAAGGCAATGTAACCTGTTAGAATAAAATGTTTTGCTTATGCAATTTCTTAAAATTACTTGTCGCCATTGAACACATTGAGTCTCATTTCGAAACCCGATTGTAAGCGAGTTCAAATAGAGGTATAGTACCTATACTGTGCAGAGTACTCGTAGCTATGTATACAACTATGCCACATTCACAGTCAAAAAGTGACATTAATTGAACCTGGAAATCTCTAAAACCAGATTAAAGTTGGTATAATTCTAACTTTTTAACCCCCGACCAAAAAAGAGGGGTGTTATAAGTTTGACCGCTATGTTTGTCTGTGTGTCTGTGTATCCGTGTGTATGTGTGTCTGTGTGTCTGTGTGTCTGTCTGTGGCACCGTAGCACCTAAACGGGTGGACCGATTTAGATCCAACTTTTTTTATTTGAAAGAGGGTTTTCTAGCGGTAGTTCTTAGACATGTTATATCAAAATCGGTCCAGCTGTTTCGAGATTATCTTGCAATATGTGAATGTAGTTTTTTCGGGTCGATTATTGCTACTCAATTTTGAAACAGATATTTTCAACTGATTGAGCTGAAATTTTGCATACTATTTAGTTTGGATGACTATATACGATAAAATGCGTGACCTCATTCTAAACTCAATATGGTGGACCATCCAAGTTAGCAGAATAAGTTGTTATTTTTAATGTATTTCTACAATATGGGTATCAAATGAAAGGGCTTATTGAGAGTAACTCGAAACGTAATATGACGTCCCTCTAAATTTAAGATGGCGGACTGTCCCAGATGGCGGAATAGTCATGTTGGTGCATTTCTACAATATGGGTGTCAAATGAAAGGGTTTATTGAGAGTAACTCGAAAAATTATGTATATGGATGCGCGTGTGTGTATTTGTGTGTGTATTAATAGTTAAATGTATAAAAATAATATATCCCAAGAGTTTAAGGTCCTCATGTCGTATTGAATACGATGTCGGGGGTTTAATAAATTTTTCAAATTTACACTTGCTTTGTTATTTGTAAACCACGTTTCATATGAATAGTCGGACATCTCTAGAAGGGATTATTCTGATTTCCATACAACCCCCCAATGAAACAAAAAATGGTATACCCCCCATGTGGTCCCATTGCAAGGATATCAGGATTTGATGATGGGATCCTGGAGAAATCGAGAAAACTCCTCAAAAATTGTAGGCACACCTATTGCGATTTCGGTTATTTTCAAAGTAGCTCAGTCATTTGCTCATGTAAAGTAGCATTTGATGAAGAGGAACTGATGATGAAGACCAGAAATGGTCAACAGAAATTTTTTAGTTTAAATTCGATTTTTAATAAATTAATTAACTAATTAATCGATTGTAACTTAAAAATATAAAATCATAACTTTTTAACAAAATATTGAACTTCAAGAGTAAACTGAAAAGCTAAAAATAATCTTTTTATTCTACAACATTTTGAAGTCGGTGCCAGTTCTTAAAACTTACTAGGCACCGATTTAATAATATATTTTGGTTGCTTGGCATCGACTTCAAAATGTTTTAGGGTAGAAAGATTATTTTTAGATTTTCAGTTTATTTTCGAAGTCGGTTTAATTTTTTGTTAAAAAGTTATTTTTGATATACATACAGAGACAATGTTATTAAAATAACACTTGGAGTACTATTTTAAATAAAAATTTTAACTTAATATAAATATACCAAACTGCAATGGTCACATTTTATAAAATACATTACGGGCATTCTGTTATGCGATAAGACAATGCAACTTAATGTTCTTTGCAGGGAGAACATTACTGCTTGAAATATTTTAATATTTACCTCAAGCATTAAAGAAGGAAAAATATGTAGTACATCAGTACCTATTTGAATTCTAAAAAAATATAAGTAAGTACATATATTTTTTATCTATACATTGAATTTATTTTATTTAGAGAGAAATTATTAACAACTATAATTTTTAAAACTAAAATATCACATTTCTATATGATCTTCGTCTTTTTTTTACGGTTTTGAATACGTCAAAACGGAACCCATATAGTTTTGCCATATCGGTCTGTCTGTACGTCCGCGGCTTTGTTCCTAGACCCTTAATACTAGAAAGCTGTGATTCGGTATGAGTATACGAGTACATGTGAATCACGCCGAGAGAGTTGTACAATAAAATCTTTAAAAAACATTTTTTTTCGGGGGTGTCTTCCTATATGTAGAGTGAGATCACAAATTTTTTTCTCAATTATACCATGTATCGTTGGATAGCTCTTTTAAAAATACTATAGGTGTGTGAGAATCATTTTTCCGAAGCACTGTTTCGGAAAAACAATATGGGTCTGGGAAAACCATTTTTCCAAGTGAGAAGCTGTTACCGAAATATTAAGCTTTCATTTGTCATTTTTTCTTAGAGTCAAGTGTTCCCCCCTTTACCCACTAAACTGTAGTTTCCAAAAATGTAAAAAAATCATGATATTACTATATGTAATGAATTTGAAAGGAAAATTGTCACGGCTACTTGGGCTTTTGTAGTTATCGAGTTATAGCTGATTAAAGTAATAATATTTTTTCGCTCAAATTTCATTAAAAATGTTAAAGTATGAGAGCTGCTAATTAATAGGGTAAAAATAACGAACTTCACATGTGAAAAATCACATAGTTATTAAATATCACTGTACTGCCTACCATTAGTTCTGTAATGTCCGTTTTAGGTTGAAGTTTTTATAGATTATACACGTTTTTATGAAGGCACGTACAAAAAGCAGGATAAGTCGCTGAAGTGTGAATGATGGAAGGGAGATAAAAACGGATATTGAAAAAAAAAGAGAAAATTGTTTCTTTTGTCTTTGCTATCGTCTGTTATATTTCTGATTTTGAAGATTAATGGTCTGATTCTTTTTGAACGACATTTAAAGCGTAAGTACAATTGTAAGATGTTTGTTTTTTAAGGTTTAGGTATAGCTACATTTGTTTCGAATTAAATGGTTTGTATTAAAATATAAAACAGAATAAATTTTTATTAAAAAAAATTAAAAGAAAAAATGTTTCATTTAGATTTTTTTTGTAAGAAACATTTGAAGAAGCCGTTTTGTTAATTACGTACTTAAATGATAAAATGAACATCGTTAAAGCAAGGGTTACAATAAAGATAACTATCTCATTATAAATCTTCGTTAGTCGAAATCTCGGCGCTCATATTTTCAAACTACGTTTAACGTTCTTAACGTTTACGTTAAGCGGGTGCAGCAAATTTTATGAAAATATTACGGAAGAAAATATATCAGGTTGAAAAGGTAATATTAAAAAGGGGTGAAATATTAACCACACACAGAACCCTTAACGAGATTTTCTACCTTGAAAATGTTTTCATGCGTTGCAGCTGGAAGTCATCGACGTCTACAAAGAAGGAGGTAATTTGCTAATTTTTTTTATGAATTAATTATGTAACGCATCACTTTTGATAGATATATTTTACACACAAAAATGTTTTATTAACTTTTTTCCCCTTTCAACGTAAAATTGGTTAGTCAAACTGTGTTAGTTTTTCATAATAAATTGCATTTTTAATGTTAATACGCAAAATAACTGTAATATCTCTAAACATCGTTTCTTTCCATACCATTTCCATTTCCGAATAAACCAACAATATACAATTTAATACACAAAACCATCAACATCGAGAAAGAAAAGATAATAAAGCTCAACATCGGCATGACAAACATCTTTTATAATATTTAACGTAGAAATGAGATTCCATCGGATTTATTTCACTTCCTAGATCTACTCGGGATGACTTCGCAGATAAATATCAGTACAGCAAGGCAGTGACTTGCCAGAATGATAAGAACCACCTTGATAAGTGAGTCGGTGTAATGGCCGGGCCATTTAAGACTAGTTTCGTGTTTCGTTGGCAAGGTAATGTCTACAAGGCCAATAAATCAAACGGATCCGCCCACAGTACTGATGTTATCTACGTATTTGATTCTTGAATCACGTCTGTTGGTAATTGTCGATATTGAAGATTGTTACTGTTAACTTGTCTATGCTATTATTTTAAAGAGGAAATATTTGTATACATGTATGTATGTATGTTTGTATGAATGTTTGTTTGAATGTATGTGTGTAACGAATAAGTTTTTAATTTACTATCTACTGGACCGATTACAAAAACTCTTTCACCATTATTTTATATACTATATTTATACCGTTTTATAGCATTTGTTTTTTTACCTATTTGTTATTTTGTTATGTAAAAACATAGTTTGTAAACTGTTATATTATTTGAGAATACACATTATATATTATAGATATATTATGGATACCTTATTCAAAACGTTTACATTTTATATGGAATGTTTTATTTTCCGAGTGTCTTTAGGGACGAAAAAGGAAATAAAGTAATGATTGATAATGTACTTATAAAATAGAAATGGCTACTGTGGTTCTAGTGTATACTAAAATATAATTATACCTTTACTTATTAAGTAACGTTTACTATTATTTTACATACCGCAAAACCGTAGGCATCGCAGAAAGCCGGCGTAAAATGACGCTTGCGTCGTGTTTCGTCGTGTAAGTTTTGAGTTTACCGGAGGCCTAATTCCCCCTTCCCCATCCATTCCCCATCGATTCCCCGTAAAAGATCGGCACCTCTGGTGCTGCAAATGTCCATGGGCGGTAGCATTCACTTTCCATCACGTGATCTGTCAGCTCGTTTGTTCTCTATGCTATAAAAAGGGCGATGGTTCACGTTGCCCACGCCTTACGCCCCCGCCACCTCTGTTTGTAGGTGCACAAGGGCTACTTAATGACTGTCGTATTTTTCTATTTCATTATTTCAGTCACTAAGGGAAAAGTTTTTAATGACATGGTATAAGCTAATTGAATATATATGAATATATTTTTTTATCTATAGGTATGTTAATATTTAAAGCTAAAACATCTTCAAGAAAATTCGGCAAACGTAGAAATATCAAATTTGGCATAGTTGAATTTTATATGGAGAAAGATTTACAAAGTTAATATTTTTTTAAATATTATTTGCAGAAAATATTTTAAATTATTTAAACTAAAACTTTCTCACACATGGGCACTACTATGACATTATTAGTAGGTATATGAATACTTTTGTTATAATACTATCACAATATTGTCGCATGTCAAGTTGTCAAATTAAAATAATAAAAAAGAAAATGAATGGCTTAATTAAAAAGGTTTCAGGGTCGATTCTATCGACCACAAAGAGGCCTTTAGTTATTCGCCGAGGAGATTTCGCTCGACCCCGAGGGTGAGTCGGTCTGGTTCAGGGGCACGATGACGTCGATCTGCGATGCATCGATGCCCCGGGCAGGCC